>JAHHUM010002053.1:15000-39785 GCA_036173005.1 Crenichthys baileyi | reverse complement strand
TTTTTTTTTTTTTTTGTGGAAACTGTGAGTCAGGTCCTTGTGTTCTTTTTGGTCAGCAGTAGGTTGACTTAGAACTCTTCCATGGATCCCATCTTTGCCCAGTATC
This sequence comes from Crenichthys baileyi, assembly GCA_036173005.1. Classification (NCBI taxonomy): domain Eukaryota; kingdom Metazoa; phylum Chordata; class Actinopteri; order Cyprinodontiformes; family Goodeidae; genus Crenichthys; species Crenichthys baileyi. The sequence continues at coordinate 39,679 of JAHHUM010002053.1, read as the reverse complement.
TTGTTTTTGAATCTTGACCGTCTAATCCAACTATTGGCCAACAAAGGTTTACTACTGTTCCATGCTTTCCCCATGTGTAAATATTTGGCTCTCGTTGAGGTAGTTTTAGTCCCGAAGCCTTGGAAATGGTTCATAACCCTTTCCAGATTGATAGATGTCAGTGATTTTGTTTCTCATATATTCTTGAGTTTCTTTAGATCGGGGCATGATGTGTTGCCTTTTGAGATTTAAGTAAATTGATTATTCAGCAGGTCGGAAAGTAATATGGCCTGGTTGTGGCTTGTGAGATTGACTCCAAAATTTGGTTAATCAGAGTTAATTCAAAATTGAGGTTTTTTTTTCACATCGCTTAGTTTAGATAGCCTTTATCTCTTCAAATGAAATCATCATTTGAAAACTGCCTTCTATTCAGGTTCTCTTTGTCTGATATCAAACTTTGTTTAATGACCTGAAGTGTGACAAGGAAGCAAAATCAGGTGAACTCCTTAAGGTGCACCACATTTTTCACATCATTGGGTGTATTTTTTTCAGTTTTTAATTTTCATTTTTATAAGCTACAATATGACTTTCAAATTTAGAGATTGTGCATGATTAACATTCTCCTGAGAATGAAATTTTGCAGATGCTGCTTCAGCCACCACTCCAGTCTATTTCTGTGGACACAGCTGTTCACTTTAGCACTTATGGATGAGACTTGGAAAGTGCTTAGTGGTACAGCTTGGGCAGCTCTACTTTATCATTGCACTTTTTTTTTAATCTTGTAAGATAGCTCAAATAAGAAAGCACTTATACTGTAGTCCATTTTAGATAGAGTGGATAAATACGGTTCTGGTTTCGACGAAAAAAAAATTGCCTGTGACCTTTGTGTCACTCAGTTACTGAATACATTCCACAAATAAACTGTCAAGTTAGCCTTGTTTTTCAGTGAGCTTTTCTTTCCTCATGCCATCAGTCAAATGCAGGCTCTCTCCTACCCAGCAGCTTGTTAATTATAGCCCTCACAACAACAGAACAGACAGAGAAACATGGAAGAAGTAAAGAATTGGTGGACTGCCAGCTGAATTCGTATTGGATTTCAATGCACAGCTCAGTTGCTCTTAGGACTTCTTTTAGTGCATTGATTTAAAGTGGCAGCTCTGCAAAGGTAACTTTATGAGTGTCTATCTTAACTTTTACTTTTTCCAATGTTATTTCCAGTTTGGATATGGCGCATGCAAAATTTAAGTTATATTTAAATAGGTTTAAAAGTTGTCAACACTGTTATTCTCCAACAAGACAGTCTTGAGTCAACTCCCAGCTGGGCCCTTTCTGGATGGAGTTAACATGTTTTCCATGTGCATGTGTGTGTTCTTTCCATGTTTTCTGGCTTCATCACACACTCCAACAAATATGTATGTTAGGTTAATTGGTTACTCTAAATTGTCCTTAGGTATGTGTGCAGGTTTTTTATTATGTGTCTCCAGCAAAGCCCTCATCTCTTGGGGGATGAGTCTGCCTATAAGGAAGGGGTAGAGTGACCTATAAAGCATGGTGCATAGAGGATAATAGAGTAACTTTCTTCTCAACATCTGCAAGACGAAGGAGATGATAATTGACTATATGAAAAACAAAACGAACATTCCACCACTGATAATTAGTGGGGACTGTGTGGAGAGGGTGGCAACTTCCGTTTCCTGGGAATGCACTTTGACAAGGACCTGTGCTGGAGCATGAGCGCCTCTGAGCTGCTGAAAAAAGCCCAGCAAAGACTGTACTTCCAGGAGATGCTTTGGAAAAATAACATCACACAGAGACTGCTGGTGTCCTTTTATCAGTGCTCTATTGACAACATAATGATCTACTGCATTAGTTTGTGGTACACCAGCTGTAGAGTGGTTCAGAGCAAAGTCCTCTAGAGAGTCATTAATGTGGCCCAGACGACTGTTGGCTGTCCTCTTCCCACACTTGAAGAACTTCACAGTTCCCGCCGTTTTGTCTCCAAATGTCCCATAGCATCATAAGGGACACTTCACACCTGGGTCATGCTTTGTTTGAACTGTTACCATCAGGCAGACACTACAGATCAAGGACCAGCAGAAACAATTCTGTCCAACAGTAATAGTTAAACTCAACGTAGGGAACAGTGCAATCAGTATGAATTTTTGTACGTGTTCTTGTTTTATGTTTTTAACAAACTGGCTATATTTTTCATTTTTGTTGTACTTGTGACATTGACAATAACGGATGATCTATTCTACTCTTCTTATATACCAAGAACATCTGTCAAGGGTTTGTCATCCCATTCAGACTACTGCTTGCCTTGTGTTAATGGAGAACAAAGATGCACAGCTTTAGGTATCTGATATATCAGTTTGCTTTTCCATGCATCTGATACTGTGGTACATGAAATCTGATCTCCAGCTAAACAATATTTTATTTGTGTTGTAATTTATGGATGCCAAATTGGATGCACATATGTGACACTGTTGTGAAATTGACATATTTCTGGGCAAATGTCATACCACTGATATTTAGTATGCAGAGGTTGTGTCTGCACTAGTAAAAATTCACTCATCTCGGCATTCTGATTGCTTGAAGTGGCTGACAAGACATGGGAGCTGGACCTGTTTTCTGATTAATGCAACTAATAATTAAATGTACCTGAATACATTCAAATTGTGCATAGAACATTGAACTTTGATCCCCAGATGGTAAGGCAAGCTGTACATAGGACAAAGATTTAGATGTGACATAATATCACAGCAAAAGTAATGCAGTAGCTGACTGTAGATGTTACATGCTTCATTCCAATACACGTGTACTGTACAAAATAGTGATGCATCATACTTTAAATTTCTAACAGAACTTGAAATTTCACAAGATGGGATTTATTTCTTACTGTTGAGACATGCCAACAGATGAGTCCTAAAATATCTAATTTTGGAGCAGCTTTTCATAATGCTAATGAAATTTGCTATGTCTTTCAAGCTTTTTGACTATATTGTTCTTTTAAGCACAACCAATTTTTTCAAGGAGAATCACTGTGCTCTCCTTGTTCGTTTTGTGGTTGAGAAGTGCTTGTCAAGCAATGGGTTTCATCTGTGTGCCTGAATAATGTCATAAGTTATGCAGCTAATCTTTCCATCACTTTTGTATACCTCAAGAAACTGCGTTAGGCGAATCTTAGGCGCAATATTTGATGCCGATTGTAAGCGTTTTTGCATTGCACACATCTTTATCTTGCAGGCTCGGCTTTAGGCATTCAGGAAGTGAAAGAAGGTAGTACTATGGGGGACTGATTGGTTAGGTTTGCCTAAGAGTCGCAGCATTTGGTGAACATTTGAAAATGTGAAAAATTGATTAAAGTTGCAACAATATTTGTGATCATGAGTTCGCACCTTCCTGGTTGGACTGAATAAGAGTGTTACAGCAGCAGTATTAGTCATGCTGTATGTCAGCGAACGAATCATGCACTCTTTTTTATAGGGTAAAAGAAGCAGAAAATTTAATGTACGTAATCCCCTCTTTTAGCTGGCGGCTCAAACATCTGTTTGCAAAGTGCATTATTTGACTAAGAAACAAGGCAAACAGCCATGCAACTGTTACAGTGACCAAGCCTGCATTCAGATTTCTTGTATTCTCTAAATCTGAATGTAGCAGCATGATTTGAAGATTTTTTTAAAGCTTTGCCCTCTGAAGTAAACATCTACCCATAATGCTATTCCATAGTGTTGTGACTGAATTTTATCAAAAGTTAATAAGACTGGACTTTTGATAGGTCTGGCTGTGAAACCACATGATCTGTTATTGGGGTGGTGAAAAGACACATGTTGAGTGTGTAATTATCTCTGAGAGTCGTCTCTCGCTATTCACGCACTCTACAATCCCCTAATCCCCTCTATAGTAGCTACAGTGTATTTAGAAATTTCCCATATTCCGTTTTAGTGATTTTTTTTTTACTTGCACAATTACAATTTAGTCTTCTCATAAACAATTTTAGTCTTGCCTGCTAATGCAACCTCTTTGGAACCGCAAAGAGGCCTGTGGGAATTTCTTTTCGCTGATGTGCTTTATTTCATTTTGAGTTATTTTTGTTGGATTTTTTTTTCTTTTATTCAGTGCTGATGATGTTTGTTTGTTCTTTGTTGTAGCTTGGATTAAGCTTAATGTCACCCACAGAGTTCAGGAGCTTCTGAACTGAAATAGTACAGCTGGTGTCAATGTCTGGGGAACACTGACACAACATAAATACACAAAATCTGTTTTTGGAGCTTGAAAACTCATAGTGGGGCAAAGAGGCAGAAAGAGCAAAGGAGGCCGAGACAAACTGAAAGGTGGATAGAGGTTGAGCAAAGAAGATATGTGCAGAGAAAGTGTGCAGTTGACTAAAAGGTGATGTTTCACATGATAGGACATCCTGCAACATTAGAACTCAGCAGCATCAGCAAATTCGCTTCTCTTTTATTTATTTATTTTCTCTCTTTTGTTTGCCAGCGAAACAGGCAGCATTGCTCAGGGACAAATACATTGCCTTTCAGAGACTGATGCATTAAGTTACATTTATGATGGCTGCTTTAACTCCTGGCTGAAATAAATAAACAACAAAACAAACAATATGTATTGTAAAATCCCTAGCAATTTTATCATGTACAACCACAACTTAAATGCATTTTATTGGGTTTTCAAATGAAGAACACATGTGTTATTTCAGTTTTGTTTCACTTCACAATGTTACTGTACTTTTTGTTTGCCTATCACATAAATTCTGAATAAAATATTTTGAAGCTTGTGGATATGACGCAATGAAATTTGAGGAAGTTCAAGGGATGTGAATATTTTTGTAAGGTGCTGGATCTGTGATTAATAAATTAATTAGACGGCTGCTTATAAAATAACATTAAGTTAAGTATATAAGGCAATATTTAAAAAAAAATAGAATACAACCAGTCATTTATTTGAAAACATTTTAGAATTCATAAATAATGAAATTAAATACATTTAAAAAGTATATGTAAAATAAATATAAAACTTATGTCTGATAGCTATACTTCCTGTAGACATTTTAGTCTTTCATGCTTAGGCTCAGGCATGCGTAGTTATGTTTTGGACCTAGACTGAGTATAATTAGCTCCTAGCATACAGTATATCTGCTTTGGTATCTTGGAAATTCCTGATCAAATATTTGGTTTCCAATAAATAGTTATTATTTGTACTTTACATGAATGGAATCTGTCTGTAAAGCCCTCCCTGTTTTCTAAAAGTATTTTAAGGCGTTAAAGTAGATAATTTCTATTATCTTTAAAAACTGTAGTGTTAGGACTTAAACAAGAGTTTCTGCAAATGTTATCTGAAGTGCTGCTAAAAAAATATATATATGCTAGAAATTTTGTGAATTTCACCTTCAGTTGCATTGCTTCCCTGTATTTCATTTCACTTTATTTATCTGGCAATGTCCTCCAAGTTCTTCTGAGTATTTCTGAGGTAAAAATCCTATTATGGAACAGAATGTATTTTGTGTCTTTATGCTGGTTTATGTCCTGTGTTCCCTAGTAAAGAAGTTTTGAGCTCCCGTTTGGGCTTTGAACCATTCATCGGGGTGTGTGGCTCCTAAAAAGTCTTTTACGAGCAGCAGATTTGGCTATTTTATGACAAGTTAAAATTCCCTAAAAATAAAAGCTAGTGTGTATATTGTGTGAGTGTGTGTGTGCATGCATGTTTAAGTGTGTCTAGTGAACAGTGTGAGAAGCGTGTAATAGGCTCACCTACCCAAGGCTGCAGACTGATGGGCAGGTGGAAAGAATTGAAACCAGATGGATAGAAAAGGCGAATGCACTGGGGAGATAAGACTGCTGTAAAGAGCCTATGGCAAGGTGTTCAGTATTAGAAACATTAGTTTACTTTTTCAATTCCACTAAACCACAACCTCAGAATATATATATAATATATATTATATTTTAAAATATATATATATATATATATATATATATATATATATATATTATATATATATGTAATATATATATATGTAATATATATTTATATATATATATATATATATAATATATTATATATATATATGTATATATATGTAATTATATATATATGTATATATATATATTTTATTGTAAAATATTTTATATATATGTAAAGTATATATATATATAATATATATATATATATGTATATATATGTATGTATGTATGGGATGGGTTTTATATATATATATATATATATATAATATAATTTATATATATATACTATATATATAAAATAAAAAGACAGAGGAAACAATAGATGCTACTTTGTCTTTTGAAATTATTAACACCCCTCGTTAACCTTTTGTCACTTTACAAGCACAAAATGTAATATGTTTCTTACAATAGACGATACATGATTTTGGAAAATACTTGGTATTTAGTTATTTTTTTCCAAAAAAATATTATTGGTGTGGTGTGCATTTGTTTTCAGCATAGTTTTATCCTTAATAAAAACCAATCGACCAACTGGCCAATCGAAAATCACTGCATAACTTTGGTTCCATGTCTGGTTTAGCTCAGTCTTTGCCCAGCTTAATCTTTTTTTTAAAGATTTTTTTTTGCAACACTAGTGGCCTTTATTTTTCCCAGTAGCTAGACAGGAAATGGGGGTGGGGACAGAGAGGAAAAAACGCAGCAAATGACACCGGAGCCAGGACTCGAACCCAGGATGGCTTCATCGAGGACTAAAGCCTCCGTATGTGGGTCGCACACTTAACCCCATACACCACCAGTGCTGCGCCCGCTTTCTATTTTTTGCAAAAATAATTATCTTTGAAAAAAAAACTTAGATTGATGTTGCATTTCATTTTTATTTGGAAATTGACATTTTGGAGTTCCAAGTTGGAAAACTCAACAAAAACTGAAAAGTGTGGAGTACATTTGCCCCCATATATTCTGACACCCCTAAATGAGTTCCGGTGCAACCTATAGACAAAGTGTAAATCACATAGGGAGGTAGGAGGGAGGGGTTAGCTCATCGGACAACGAAAGGAGGCTGTCCTTTCGGACAACGAAAGGTGGTGCCACCTTTCGTTTTCCGATGAGCTAACCCCTCCCTCCTACCTTCCTATTTCTAAGGGGATTGCTCAATCCAGTTCTCCATCCAACGGGTCCGGACTTCCCTAAACCTGAAAGGTCTTACTCGGCAGGTTTACTGGAAGTTCTGTTTAAGCTGGTGTCGGGAAATGACTCGCCTAACTTCTGATAGTCTGCATCCAGAAGTCTCGCCCTTCTTCAACTGGAGGTCAGGACGACCGAGTAGCCCACAGCAGTCATCCACTCCTCAACAGTCACTTCTGTTAACAGCTGCTCATCCCTAATATCACAACTCTTGGTATATGGGTTAGATCAATTTTAGTGACTTGGCATGAGCCCCAAGGGCACTGTTTTAACAAGCTTGGCTAAGGCAACCTATAAAAACCTCCTAAAATCTCTTAGAACCAGGCAACAAGACTCTTTACCACCAATGAAAAACCAACAATAAGGTGACTCAAATAATTGAATGTCCACGATTTATCTAGAATTTTATATGCTTTCTTTAATTAGTAACGCTTTTGCAGGGGTCAGTAAGAGCTTAAATTCGGCAACACATAATAATTTCAATAATAGAAATGAATCAACCAACTTAACCTGTCTTTCCCTGATGCTGAAAGTAGTGAGTTTGGAGAGGCTTTGAAGATGGAGGCTAATCCATGCACCCGATGGGGATGTTTCTTCTGGTAACAATGAGCGATTTCTTGAAGGAAAGAAGGCTTAATCTTCAGTTTTCTTCCTCTAAGTGGACAGGCACTGATGCTCCCGGTTCCGTTGGTCAAACAGGAACTTTGCTGTCATATGTCTCAGAAGACAGTAGCTTCCAGAGGCTGAAGAGTTGAAGGAAACCTCGGTGGTATAACTGAGGTTGATTCAGGACTTCCAGAAGCCTGAAACTAAGAGCAATCAGTTGTTCACCGATCAAGTTCACTTCTGTTGTCTGGATAAAAAGGCCGTAGATTAAATCATATTCTTCATTTTGAGGCACAGTCTTTCCAGGGCACACGGGTTGATCCTCTTTTTAATGTGGTCGATCAGCTGGGCTGTGTCTCTGGTCCTCTGATCCATCTGTAGCGTCTCTCTCCGTCCGATCTTGTTCGCTGGTCTTCTGCGAGGAAACAACCGCAGTTCCCTTTTTTGGCATTGCTTTTATAGTGCAGATGCTCTTACTGGTCAGCCCTTTGTTAGGCTTCTCAGTTATTGCGCAACATGTTTTTGCCCAATACGTTATTGCTTAATACTAAGTCATGGTCATCGTGACTTTCTGGTGCTGTTTTTTGGCCTTGAAGATACCAGTGATAGCCAAGCAGCTGGCTGTAGTCTCATCATCCCTTCCTTGCGTTGGTCTTCAAAAGATTCGCTGTCAGCATGCAGCCGTCTCTCGTCACTCCTAGTCATCCTACAGTTCTCTCCCTAATCTGCTCAGTCTTAAACTTTACACAGTATTGCACATTCCATTCTCAGCTTTTTGCATTTACTTTAAAACACATTTACAAAACCATCACTTCATTCTTTTTATTCATACATCACAACAGATCAACATTATCTCTCTTTCATTTATAGCTGATTGAGAATTTTAAACCTTAATATTTATTTTAATTATCAGTTCTCAAAGCTCTCAATCATATTTCAATCATGCGTCTTTTAACTTGATAATCAAAGATTTACTCATTTCATTTAATACTTGTAGAAAATGGAAAATCATTATACATCATTTTCTTGGTTACACTTCTTGTTTATACTTCTGCAAAAGATAAGACAGTTAATATGTGTCTCCACACAGGCCTCTCCAATCTCTCAGTCCCAGAATATGAGGATATGCTTGTTTCACTCTCTACTGCTTCAACTGCGTATTTTAATAATTGTTGCATGGATTACACAGAGGGATATTTATTGTAATTTTTATGGATTTAACTGTGATTAGTTAATGAATGTTGCATGGATTACATGGAAAGTTTGACAACTTGCAGAACAACTGCAGCAATGCTGGATTTGACTTTGTTATATTCCATGCATTTATAATTATCCCCCTTCACTCTGATACCCCTGTCATGATTTGTGGGCGTTTTTGAGTTCTTCTTCTTCTTCTTATTATTATTATTATTCTTGATCATGCTTCTGTTTATATTTTCATGGTCATGCTTTAGTTTTTGTCTTCTAGTTCATGTTTTGTCAAGTTAGGTTTTTTGGATCTGGTTATGCTTTAGTTTCATGGTTTACTAGTTGTGTTTCTATTAGTTTGTATTCAAGAGTCTCTATTTCGCTCCAGCCACGTTTTGTTCTCTCCTGTCTGTCAATTAACTTTATTCGGTTCACCTGCACCTAGCATTCAGTCTCCTCGTTTCATCTGGTTCCTGCCCCATATATACACCTCTGTTCTGTTCATTCCTCGCGTAAACATTACGGATCATGCTATGCCTGTCTTGCCTGCCTGTTTATTGTTTTGTTCCTGCCTCCTCTTATGAGTGAGTTGTGTTTTTAATTTAAAGATTAAAATATTCTACTTACCGTCAAGCTGCCTGTCCGTCTGCATTCCGGGGTCCTCCGCTATACAAACCTTGTCAACCCCGAGTTAGAAGCCAGTGCAACCAAATGGCCCTGTCAAAGTCCAAACCGAAGATCATTGGTAATGTACAGGGGTTGGACAATGAAACTGAAACACCTGTCATTTTAGTGTGGGAGGTTTCATGGCTAAATTGGACCAGCCTGGTAGCCAGTCTTCATTGATTGCACATTGCACCAGTAAGAGCAGAGTGTGAAGGTTCAATTAGCAGGGTAAGAGCACAGTTTTGCTCAAAATATTGAAATGCACACAACATTATGGGTGACATACCAGAGTTCAAAAGAGGACAAATTGTTGGTGCATGTCCTGCTGGCGCATCTGTGACCAAGACAGCAAGTCTTTGTGATGTATCAAGAGCCACGGTATCCAGGGTAATGTCAGCATACCACCAAGAAGGATGAACCACATCCAACAGGATTAACTGTGGACGCAAGAGAAAGCTGTCTGAAAGAGATGTTCGGGTGCTAACCCGGATTGTATCCAAAAAACATAAAACCACGGCTGCCCAAATCACGGCAAGATTAAATGTGCACCTCAACTCTCCTGTTTCCACCAGAACTGTCGGTCGGGAGCTCCACAGGGTCAATATACACGGCCGGGCTGCTATAGCCAAATCTTTGGTCACTCATGCCAATGCCAAACGTTGGTTTCAATAATGCAAGGAGTGCAAATCTTGGGCTGTAGACAATGTGAAACATGTATTGTTCTCTGATGAGTCCACCTTTACTGTTTTCCCCACATCCGGGAGAGTTATGGTCTGGAGAAGCCCCAAAGAAGCGTACCACCCAGACTGTTGCATGCCCAGAGTGAAGCATGGGGGTGGATCAGTGATGGTTTGGGCTGCCATATCATGGCATTCCCTTGGTCCAATACTTGTGCTAGATGGGCACGTCACTGCCAAGGACTACCGAACCATTCTTGAGGACCATGTGCATCCAGTGGTTCAAACATCATATCCTGAAGGCAGTGCCGTATATCAGGATGACAGTGCACGAATACACACAGTAAGACTGGTGAAAGATTGGTATGATGAACATGAAAGTGAAGTTGAACATCTCCCATGGCCTGCACAGTCACCAGATCTAAATATTATTGAGCCACTTGGGGGTGTTTTGGAGGAGCGAGTCAGGAAACGTTTTCCTCCACCAGTAACACATAGTGACCTGGCCACTATCCTGCAAGAAGAATGGCTTAAAATCCCTCTGACCACTGTGCAGGACTTGTATATGTCATTCCCAAGACGAAAAAGGAGGCCCTACACCATACTAATAAATTATTGTGGTCTAAAAACAGGTGTTTCAGTTTTATTGTCCAACCCCTGTAAAGGAGAATTGGTATAAAGCAGATGTGCAAAGCTTATACAGACATAGCTTAAATTACTTTATTTAGGGTAATTAGGGTAAGGGGGCTGAATCAGATTCATGCCAAACTGTTCAAAACATATTTTACATTTTTAAACTAGGTATCTTCTTATGTACTACTGTATGTTGGTGTCATACAATCTCTGTAAATACATTAAAGTTTGCAGTTGTAACATGAGAAAATGTGAAAAGGTTCAGGTAGGATGAATACTTTGCAAGGCATTGTCTGCAAAACTCTTAAGCTATGTGGCTACTTAGTTATTAAATCCTCTTTTCGGCCCTCTGCTGAATCATTTTCCAGATAAGATGTATATCTTCTGATCCCAAATCCTGGATATAATGACTAACTCTATGTTTGCTTGTTTTTTGACAGGGTGAAGAGGAGGACAGAACCAACATTTCCCCCAGTCTATGGTTAGTCTAATTCTCGTCTTTGGATTTTCTGTAGATGTAAGAACTTGTTTTTTTCCAGTTCTGAGTTTCTGATTTTTCCTTTCCTTATTTCCGTGGTTATTACATTTCCTGAGCCTGAAAACCTTCTTAATATATCTCTATAAACCAAAACATTACTGTGTCACTGTTATTTCTGCTTCTATTGCTAGACATTTGATAAATTTGTTCCTTGAAATCCTAAACTATCAATTGCATTGTTTTAAAGCAAGTTGCTTTCACGAGTACTCAAGTTCAGATTAACAATGTGAGCCACATGTGTGAAAAAACACGACAGAAAACTGTAAATCTGTTTGGCATGTGTGAACAACAGAGCGTACATAATAATAAAGCGTCACTCTAAGGGTTGCAGGATTTTCAGGGTTCTCAAAAAAGGTTTTTATTTGTTTAGCTAGTTTCTTCTCCTCTGCCAATGTCACATCTCCTCTGCCAATGTCACATGCATGTCACCACACACATGCAACTTGCATGTGGTGACATGCATGTGTCAGTAGAGAGATGTGTGTGTCTATGAGTGTGTGTGTGGAGCTGTGGTGTTGAAAGGACTCTGTGGAGGAGGATAAAGTTCCTCTGACCAGAAATGCCAGCGACATACATATGTCGACGGCCAGATACGAAAAAAGATGGAATGCAGATATTACACACCACCCGGCAGGGACCCACTGGGGTGCCTGTACACACACACACACACACACACACACAAAATATGCAGACAGCACTGACACACACGTAGACAGATAACCAAATTCCATGCAGGCCACTGCAACGCATTCAGACACCTCAGGACTATTGGGTTACATACAGGGAAGTCCATGCCTGCCACAACACCTTGAACATGGATAGTATGCATACACACTATTATTCACTCATCCAGACCTGAAATTAAAATTAAATATCACAAATATAAAACATGACAAATTGCCTGTAGTTGTTTATGATGGATCTTTACATAAATGAAGAATGATATTTGCATGAAGAATTACCAAATGCAAATTATTTCCCATTGGGCTTCTGCAGACAGCAAACTGAAGATTATAAGCCTTGCTTTTGGGCAGCTTGACTTTGATTGTGGTGGCAGAAGGGGGTTGGGGGGATTGCTTATGTGCTTTTCCCCCACTCAGATTTCCCTTGTGCCAGTCTAGTGGATTTAACCATGCAGACTGCTGAAGCTTTAGGTTTCTGCTGAAAAACAGGTGTAATGCAGCATAATTGCTCTGAGATTCTCTTTTCAGCCATCGTCGTAATTGAGTTCAAGTTAAAAAATGTATTCTCTCCCTCGGGAGCGTACATCTTATGGTGTGGTGTTTGCAGCGATGCGCATTCACAATAAACAAACATCCTCTTTGATGCTTTTTGGCTATTTAAGAAGTTCTGCAAAACAACTGTTGTCAACCTACTCCTTCTTCTCTCTGATTTTAGGGAGTGATGATCAGAAGGAATAGCTAAAAGAGCAACACAGATTCAGCCTCATAACTGTATTCACCTAGCATTTAAAGAAGCTCCCATCAGTTGGTATACATGTGAGACAGCCCATGGAGATTCAACCCTTCCTTTCTGTTTTTGACCACCACAACAGTTCCCATTGACATGAATCTCTGCAAAGTGCATGGATCCCCTGCTGATGAGCGTGCCTGTGTGTGGTGGCGTTTTTGATGGTTGGCACTGGCAGGGGGGCTGGAGAGGTCACCAGTTACATGAGAGTTTGTTTGTTATGATCTCACTGGGTTGCCTGGTCTGTAGAATCAACTTTACACATGCAGCCCCTCAGAACAACACATACACAGATTTGTCTTTTCTTTCTAAATCACATTGACATTGATTTGTCTGTTTCACTTCCTGATTTCCTCCTTTGCAAGTGCGTTTTGCCATAAAATTGACTTTGAAATTGACTTTTAGGTTTCGCAATTATGATAAGTACATTTAAAAAAAAAAATTTACATCTCTGCCTGTGGCTGTGCGTCAGTCTTTGTTTTGCCAATATGTTCACATTGATGTGTGTGTTACCTAAAAGCCTGTTCTGCCATAATGGATTTAAAATGACCTGAGAGCTCCTCCAAGTTCACTGATTATGTCAGGCCTTCAGGATGCATTTTTCGTCCTCTTCAGAGTGGTTAATTTTCTTTTATTTGGTTTCCCACTGCAGCTCTTAATAGAGTTTATTAGTCAACATTCTAAACAAGGAGATGTCTTTGAGGGGCATTTGAAAGAGAAAAGGAAACCACATTTGATAGCCAGTTTACGGTGAGCATTTGTATTCGTGTTATATAATTATAATTGGATAAATATGTGTTTTTTAATAAGATAAAGAAGTAAAGGAATCTGACTGTCCTTAACGTTTTGTTAATTAGTTGGCAATTCTGCTGAATTGATCGTATGATGGATACAGTAAAAAGACCCTCTTTTTTTTAAAAATTTTAAATGTACATCCAGTGGGTCACCTTAAGGCTGTGTTCTATCACCTCTACTTTTTGTTCTGTATACAAACATGTGTCAGAGCTGATATAATTCATGATATAGTACATTGATGATTCTGTCAATGTTAGTCTGGTCCAAGAAAATGAAAACAGCCATGGCCTAGTGACTGATGGCTTTGTGAAATGGTGCAAAGCGTCTTATGTTTATCATGATACTAATATAACTAATTATATGATTCTTAATTTTAGGAGAAAAACTCAAAGGCACAAAGTAACTTTAATTACAGATCAGGCAATTCAGAGTGTGCATTCTTACAAAGACATTGGGACTATTTTAGATGACAAATCAAATGTTATAGTCAAATGTGGGGTAGTGTACAGAAAGTCACATCAGTGCCTCTGTTTGAGGAAACGCTGCCATTTTAATATTGACCCAACCATACTGATCCCTTTTCATCGTGGTCTTATCCCATCAGCAGTTGTGAAACTGTTATCTAGACTGATTGGAGAGTCCCAACAATCAGTTACACCCTGCACAGCAGACAGGTACAGTGGATTGCCACTTCTGTTTTAAATGATGAAATTCAATCCCTTCACAGGGAGTTTCAGCTTCTTCCCCCTGGAAGAAGATTCCTAGCATCTAAATGTAGAACTTGATATTTTAAAAACAGCTTTGCTTCGACTGATGTTGAACAAGCTGAAATGATACTACCACTCTCAATGAATTTTAAGGGATTTAAGCCAACTCCAGTCTCAATAATGTCACAGCAATTTATGCAAATGCTGTTTTATGACCTTTAAACTATTGTCATGTTTGAATTGGGATGCTTTGTATACTGAAGCTGCTGGTTATTTACAAGAGAAAAGGGAATAGGAGGCAATTCACCAACAATCTTTCCATGAAAAACGCACACTGAAAATATTTAGCAGATTCTCTGTAAAAAAGGGAATGCAAACTTGTCAATTCAAATGTTTATTTTTTTTCCAATTTAATTCAGGTCTGGACTTTGACAGGACCAATTGGTTGCACTGGTTTTTAATTGGGTGTATCAGATAAGGTGGGGTAATTATAAATGCGTGCAACATGGAAGTTTTGACCTCTGAGTATAAATGAAATGCAGCATAACCGTGATATGTCAAAGTTATGGAGGGATTTCCACCCACTTGGTCTATAGGTGGCACTGGAGGTTATTTAGGAGTTTCATAATAAATCAGAGCAAATACACTTTTCTGACTTTGTTGTGTATTCCTACTTGGAACTTAAAAATTACCACTTCTAAATAAAAATGGAATATAGCATCATTCTACACTTTCATCAATGTTCATTTTCAATAAATTTGAATAATAAATTTTTATTGAATTTTTTACTTATTTCAGTAACTCAATTCACTAAGTAAAACACATTATTAAAATTAGTTACACACAGACTGATGTTATCAAGCCTTTATTCCTGTTAATTATGATGATTTTTCACATACAGCAATAAAAACATGACATTTAACATTAGAATATCACATCAAACCTATTGAAACCTTATTTAATGCAGAAATGTAGGCTTCATGAAAAGTGTGTTTAATACCTGCTTAAAGATTATTTTCAAAAGGTTACTGTCTTTTAGTTAGCAAAATCACTGAGCACAAAAATGACAAATACTAGTGGTTTTCTGATTTGCTGTAGAGCTCAAGCCTTTAAGTAACTTTTTTTCATTTTGTTGATGCTCCCCTGAACGTGCAAAACACACCATAACTCCCAACATTACTTGTTAGATTCTGTTGATATTTTATTTTTTTTATCTATCCTAAATTATTTAAGGCTGTTAATATCAGTCTAAGATTACCACCATTGTGAGACTTAGGCCATCATATGACTTCCATGACCTGTTGTTGAAAACTGTTAAATTAGGAGTGGCATCATTCCAGGACTCTACCTCAAACTTTGGAGGTAAATGGAATGTATCTTATCCACAAGAAATGCAAAATAATTACACAATTTTCTTTCTATTTGACCTGACATTATTTAAAAGTGGAGCATTAATGACAGAAATAATATAAACCTATCAACACTCTACTTTTAGTAATTTCTTTTGCAGTTTAGTTCTGCAGTATATGGGTCAGGATCAGTTGCCATTTCTGACAAAGAGGTGCAGACAAGGTAATGATGCACCTGAAATTTGTATTAATGAACCATCTCTTAACCATGCTGACTAGACAGTCCTCTCAAGGCTTGTTTTTGTTGTTAGATGCCTTGAGTATGTTTCAAGTGGCCACTACTGAGAGTAGCATGCCAGCTGACAAGTATTTGCACCTTGTTAGGCAAAGCAGAGAAAAAAAGTTAACAATATCAACAATACATGTTGACAAGGCACAGCTGAGCACTGTGCTACTCTGCGTGCCCTTGTGTGGCTGACAAGACCATGGATGTTTGCTGACAAGCTGCTCTCCGTCTCCCCCACCCATGTTAGCATGGGTAGGGTCTCACAGACATCTGCAGTCTGGTGAAACTTGAGCCTCTCTTTCCAACAAACTCTGTCAGCGTGTGCTCGCTGATAAGGATTATCGGAGATGTGTGAGCTCTGTGCCCTGGGATTGTCCCACTTGCTGCTGGAGGTCAATACATGTGCACTCTAATGTCCGTGAGTGTTTGCAAGTGATTGTGTGCATGTGTATTTGCCAGGCTGTGGGGGTTAGGCCTGGATTGAAATGACAATGGAAAGGAATTTAAATGAGAGAAAAAGAGGGATCAGTGATGTTTGCAAGAAGGATGGAAGGAGCTTTGGCACCATTGTTATTCTTCTTCTTTGTCATTCTGCAATCTCTATCTCTTTATCTGCCAATTACAAATCTTCTGCTCTCTCTGTCTGTCTAACACCCAAATTTATTTTAAAAAAGTCACAGTCTGCCTCAAGAATTCTTTCAAATGTATTTATGCAAAAGATGTTTTTCATGCACTTTTACCTATTTCTGTGTTTACTTTTGAGTTTTCATTTTTCCAACACCCTTAATTTCAGTTGTAGAGTGACTAAGACAAATAGGGTACTGTGTCATGTAATATTTATGACCAGAGAAACAGGAAGTCATGGATTACTAGAACTAAGTTTTTAGAGACTGGAAACAGTAAAGGAACAAACAAAAAACAACTAAAGTATGAATTCCAAGAATATACCAGCTACATATATTGTATAGCAATTTTTAGGCACACCTTTAACTGTGGTGCTGATGATTTTGAGTATTATTTCTATTAATGTAACTCCAACACAGTTTGTGATTTGTAAAGCCCTTACTTTGCTATTAAAAAAAGTAGGATTTCTAGTTTTATCCAAAAGATACTGTTCAAATTTTGTCTAATTTCGGCACATATTTCCTCGCCCCCCTAGTTCCTATGCAATCTAAATGCTGATGTCTGTGGAATCGACAAGCCCATGCACCTCAACAAACTCTTAAATATATTTACAAAAAATCTTGAAAAACATAAACTGGAACCAGTTCAATTTATATGTTTTTCAATATTCTTCAGGTCGTCCAGGTCTCTTATCTAGCATCACCTTTTATATTTTTCTCCTTTCTCCTCTACTCCTTCTGTATCCCGTCTCTGGCTCTTTCCTCTAACTCGTAGTAAAAAGATTGCGTGGTGAAAGGTAGTCAAACTACAACACTAACTGTGCAATATGCAACGTACATAATCTTAAAAGAGGATGATTCATTTTTATTACTTTCTGTTTGTCATTTAAAACACATGCACCCTCACTTTCTGTACACGTCTCAGTTTCTGTGCTCACCCATCCCCCCTCCTCCTCCTCATCGCTTTGCTCTGCAGCAGCTCTAATTGCGATCAATTAGGAAACTTCAGAAGGCTGAAATAGGAGCTGTGACAAGGGGCATCCGCTGAGTTGGCAGGGAGAGAGGGAGGAAAAAGAAGAAGAGGAGGAGAAGGAGAGGAAAAACTGGGATATAGCTGAGGAGAGAGCATGGGAGGGGCAGGGGAGATGACTCCAAGTTGGTGTCGAGAGATGAGCTAATGGTAATGGTGTGATTGATGTGGCCACGGCAGCTGAAAGTCACATCGTTTTTCATGCCAGGTATTGATTCCTGACAGTTGTTAGCTTCGGGATGCACAGCATTCGGCATGGCACAAGCACTGCCATGTTTATAAGTTAGGGTTGTATTCCCATCTGAAATATGTACTGTTTCAGTTCTAAAAGAGATGCTCTGAAAAAAAGCACCGCAGTTTAAATCCTCAGAGTGGTGGCTGAAAAACAAGAAACTGATTTTAGAAAACAGATGAATGCATAATATGCTTTGCTTTATTTTACTTGTCTTTGACCTACAGTCATATTTGACAAAATAAAATTATTTTTGAAAAGTTAATTTAATTCATCAACTAAGGAAACCCATTGTATAGATTATATTACACGCAAACCAATGTTTTCATGCCTTTAATTCTGTTAATTATGATGATTTTCCACTTATAAGCCAATCAAAACATGACATTTAAGATTAGAAAATTACATCTGACCAATCAAAAACATTTTAATAAAGAAATGTGGGTTTAATCATAAATATGTTTAATACCTGCTTAAAGGTTTTTTTCAAAGGTACTCATCGATCACATATATGATATATATATTACACATGTCAAAATTTCTCTTATAACACACATAAATCATGCGGGGTAATTTCCAACCTTAGTACTTATTTACAGTGAATTTTTTAATGTTTAATCCTCCTTTGCTATCTAATATAAAATAGCCATATTCTGACTTCTCTTGCCTTTCTTCTCGCTTTGCTCCAATGTTATAAAGTTCTTTTAATTCAAATTCTGCTCACTAAAATAAAACACGTTGTGTCCACAAAAATCTGCAAAAGTAAATGTCCATCATAAAAAAATAGCATATTTTTGTTTCACAATTTACTTTCAGATTGAACTACAAATTTCACTGGAACATTTGCCTTTTTACCTCCAGGATTTTAGCAGTTCTTGGAAGCAAAATTGCATTAAGACTAGAAATAATGAGAGCAGAAAGCCATCCCATTAAGCAATACCTGCACATAGGCCTAATTCCTATAATTGAAAATAGGCTTCATATACTAAGTGGTAAATCTGAAAACATACTAAATTAACAACAATCTCCACCACTATTGCCACCATCAGTAAATATGTGTGCAAAAGGCTTCAAACAAAAAGTTGCTATTGAGGACTTGAAGATACCACCTTTTGCTGCAGTTCCCTAACAGTAAGAACTTGACGATTTTGTTTTATTTCTCATCCATTCTCTTCCTCTTGAATTAGCTTTGCTGTGTTTATTCATGGGTGCTTGTGCCCTTACTTCTACCACACTTTTTAATTCCACTTAACTTTGCATTATTGCTTGTATACAGCACTCTGTGAAAAGACTGTTTGTGCCTTAGCCTCCTTGATTGTAGAGGCCACAACATAACATTTCTATAATGAAAGTCTTAGTCTTATGTAATATTCAAATGTCTGAGAAAATGGATTTTGGGATCTCATTAGCTCATCCAAATTAACAGAAATAAGAGATTGGTAAGAGATTGTCATTCTCCAGTAAAACAAGTCCCGTACAAACATGGACTGAAATGCCATTCAGGAAGAAGCCATTATTTCAAAAGCAACACAAAAAAATTGGTTTACAAAGATGTAATTTTTGGATACATGTTGTATGGCCTAACAAAACAAAAAATGAACTGTTTGAGCAAAATGACCATTGTTACATTTGGAGAAAAAAAGGAAAGCTTACAAGGCTGAAACCCCAATTGTGAAATATGGGCTTGACAGCAACATGTTTTGTGGGGGTCTATTGCAGGAGGGACTGGTCAAACTACTGAAGCAACATCTTGAGCTATCATCCAGAAAGGACACTTATGGGTCTAAATGGACAGTGGCTCTAAGCATACTCCTAAATTAGGTACAAAGTGTCATAAGGACAGAAAAAGTCTATGTTTTGGAATAGTCATCATAAAGCCCTGACCTCAGAGACAAAATAAATTTGTGGGTAGAGTTAGAAGGTCTGTGCAAGTCAGCCTACATAGCTGACTGAGTTAAGGCAAACTATTATTAGAAGCTTGTGAAAAGATATCCAAAACAGCAAATTTGAACTCAAATCTCAGTTTTCTTTTTTTTCTCATCATGTAATGCTATCTACTTTCTCCAAGGCAGCTTTGGTTGAACAGATTCTTTTTAAGAAAAGAACAAAGACCTTGCTGTTAGTCAAGCATTTCTGCCCAAAGGACACATTTAAAAATAGCCTTATTAGCCAGAAAATTTCTTTCATAGAAATGACAAGTGTGCTTGTTGCCTTCAGCTTTGTGAAGGGACGGAATAAGAATGTTCAGACCACCACAATTCAAGTAGATTTGTATTTTTTCATGCAGAGCTTGACTCTCAGATAAAAGTGAGCTTGTAAATAAACCAAATGGTAATTTGGACAGCTCTTGTCAGAGATATGGATGTAAGTCTGTAGCCTTGGGTTTGTTAAGTGTTTCTGTTCTTGATACGCACACTAGACACTGAGAGCCTCTGGTCTCTTGTTTAGCTGGCTTTGCCTTGGGGCATAACAGACCCTTTTATCTTGTCACTCTAATATATGTGTGTGAGTGCATGTGTGTGTTCGTGAGTCAGAAAGACAGACAGCAAGGGAGAGAGAGATAGCTAGTGAGGAGATAGAAGGATCAATACTAAGCCGTCAGGAGGTCTGGCAGTCCCAGAGAGAGAGGGAATAGGACACCCAGCGGAGAGTAGAGAGGGAGACAAAGTGAGAAAAAGGAGGAAGGAGAGAAGAAGGAAGAGGGGAAAAGATGGGGAGAGATGGATTGGGGGCTAAAAAGTGAGAGCATATGAAGGCTGGAGATGGGAAAGGAGAGTAGATGTGGGGAGTGATATATTAGGTGACACAGGGGAGTGAAAGAACACAGAAAGAAATGGATAATGCAGGTAAAAAACTGTGAGAGAAGTGGGAATTGTTGATTCCAGTGGCAACAGGTGAAAATTAGACAAAAGCTAAGGTCTTTTTTTAAAAAGCTGTAGTATTAGACATTCTCTTTCCTTTTTGTTTTGAAGTGCCAAAATATTCACACCAATTCTGCATTCATCTATCCTAAAATGAAAAGATCAGACTTTTAAAACTTGAATTAGACAATATATCTTTAAAAATGTCTCCACTAATGTCCAGTTTGGCAGCTTAATCCCTTGGATCAAATGTCAGCCAGTGCCTCTTTGCGTTTCCAAACTATTACAGCAAATGTGAATACTTTACTTCCAAGTGTCTCACAATGCCCCGACCGAGGGTGGCTCCAGCAGGATTTACTGCAGCCTCAGACAGTCGCTACTCAAGAACAGGTCCTTGCAGAGACAGTGACAAAGAAAGTGTACTTATAACACAGGTTTTGATGCATAATTCAGTGAACATAAACATGAAGTGAAGGAAAAAGTAAAATTGTTTCCCACCAAGAACTAAAAGTTTCGGCTCGACACCTATCATAAATATTTAAACTCTGGTGACCTTACGCTTCACGTCTTTGTAAATGATTTACTGTTCTTTCAGCTTCTTGTCTATTTTTATGCCCTTTGTCTTTTTTCACAGTTTCTCTTCTTTCTTTTTTTTGAACTCCTGTTTTTTATTTAGTTTTTAAACCAAAAAAATGATAAGAACCAAAAAAGAAATAATCTTTTCTGTGAATTATCTCTGAATATCATTGACCATAATTATCTTGGCGGAGTGTATTTCATCCGGTGATGATTAAGTATCTTAATGAGCTCTGGGAATAGTATTATTTAAAGGAGGAGAATAAAATGGGGAATGAAACCCTATTATTATGAAATGAGGAATTCCTCAAGTTGAGGAATTTGAACTGTATTTTTTTCTTTATACTTTGGCCAAAAATGACCCAGGTTCTGTAATAAAGGGAAAAGCTCCAAGGCATAACATAGCTTTGCAGAATGAAATTTAGTAACAAAAAAAATGTGTTTAATAAAATGTCTCCTCTTCACTAGTGCTTTATCAGGAGTCCAGCTTTTCACTGAAAGGAGTATTTTATGATTTAATACATCATTTTGCGTAATTATTTTCTGATGTTAATCAGTCGGCTGCAGTAGGGAGCAAGATTACCATTAATTCACAAAGTCAACTTCTAAACATACGATGTTAGTCACATTATTAAAGCTACAGTTATTAAAATGTAAATGCAGTTATCTATATTGAAAACTGAAGGTCAATAGAACAATATTTAGATTTCATCAACTCAAAAAAGTGTTTTTTTTTGTTGTGGTGGCTTTAGTGGTTCCCTGGTTAAGCCTCTTCTTTTGCCATCCTCAGCTCCACCTCGGGCAATTTTTTTGGGTTTTGATAAATAAAATAAAAATCTAATAAACCTCAAATCATGCTGTTTTTAAATCTATATGCAGTATACAATAATTCCTTAAAGAAAAACTGAAACAGCCCTTTTATTTTATGCTGAATTGCAAGCAGCAGCTATGTTGTCTAGGCCGTATTTCCTTACAGTGGTTACATTGTAGAGAAAAAAGCCAAAGTGATCAAACGAGGTAATACTACCTCTACCACAACTACAACAAAAATATCTACTTTTAATACTACTACTACTAATAATAATAATAATTAGAAGAAGAAGAATAAAAAAAAAAATTCAGTGCACAGCTGATGGAATTTGTTTTTTTATGTGATTGCTTATGCTGCTCTGGGTGGTGCCCCATACTGCTCATAATAAAAAATAACACCACATGACAAATCTGAACAGGGAATTATTTCAAACTCTTAGGCACAGTGACTATGTATGAGGACAATGTTCAAAAGCAAATAACAAGAAAGACAAAAACAGCAAATTAGTCAGTCAGTCATTTTCTATACCACTTCTTCCATAGTGGTTCGTGGGGAAGCTGGTGCCTCTCTCCAGCAGTCTATGGGGGGTCACCAATCCATCGCAGGGCAACACACAAACAACCAAGCACACACTCATTCACACCTAATGGCAATTTGAGAGGCCACTTAACCTAACAGTCATGTTTTTGGACTGTGAGAGGAAGCCGGAGTACCCAGTGAGAATCCACTTCATGCACGGGGAGATCATGCAAACTCCATGCAGAAAGACCCCCGGCCGGGAGGTGACCCCAGGACCTTCTTGCTGCAAGGCAACAGTGCTGCCAACTGTGCCACCGTGCACAAAACAAAACAGCAAATCAATTAATTAAAATTTCAGAACCAAAATTGAGATATTTTTGATTAAAAGAAAATCAAACTAATATTTGATTAGGCGTATTTTGCATTTAAAGAAAATCATGTACATTGCAAATATTTTTTTTTTTTGAGTCGTTTGAACCAGCAAACAGTTAAATGAAAGATTTTACTCATACAAATCAAAGACTTACTAGAATGCAAGAATGCTTTCAGACTCATATTTAGTTTAACAAGTTCAGTATATTTTTAACAAGTTCAGTATTGAACATTTCTTCTGTAGTTGAATTAATTATCTAAAATAATATTTCAGCTAAATTTCCCTTTCTATTACTTGAAGAGTCTTAGTGGGCTGATCTGACAAATTTGGTACTGAAGACAGGTTCATTTATAACAGATTTCGCTCTTGCAGCCAGCCTCCCTCTCTGTCTGTCTCAAGGTTAGGGCTCACAAGGGAGGAGAGGCATCCGGTTACACTAATGCATCATGGCTGCTGGAGGACACACATGCACAGACCGCGTCACAGACTGTCTCACCCCATCTCTCTTTCACCCTACACATACTCTTGTGAGCTGATACCCTTGTGCAGGTCAAATGTGTGGCCGTGGCCTTCTTCTGCTATACCTGCAAGTCGTCTGATGTCTGTCCCTGGGCAAATGACGTGTGTCCAAAATTAAACCAGAATCGTGCACAATCACAGAAATCCCCTCCGAGGTTAATCAGTGGAACAGCACTTCATTTTAGTTTAAAGCCAGGAAAATGGGATGCTCCACATTCGGCAGTGACCAAATTGATTGGTAGTCCCATGATTTTGGAGATTACAAATTACAGATGCTTCTGTGATTTTGCAAGCATGCAATACTGTTCATTTAGGCCGCTGGCTTTCCTTCTGAAGCCCATTAAATGTGTTCATTCACTCAAGTAAAATGTCTTTTTTACCAAAGCAATAGATGAAAAGTTCAGTAGGCATTATTTCAGCGAGCCAGCAAAAAGTTCTCATATATAGCGGATAATGCGTTTATCATCATTTTTTTCTTGAGTCGGTCACAACGAACAGAGAATTCAGAAGGGTCATCCAAACTGCCTCAAGCCTACACATGCCATGATGCCCACACCCACTCCCTAAAAGACATAAACACATCTACACTCTCCATTCATGAATATGTTTTCTTGGACATGAGAAATAATTTGATGTGAATATGTTTCTGCTTACAAACTTTGATCCTACAACTACAAACAGCTGCATTTACTACTGGATGATTACACAAAAAACGGAAGCGTTATAGATGTTCTAAAAATAAAATTTTCAGTCAACTGATCAAGAAACATTGGGTTGCCATGATATTAAGTAAAGCCTGTATCATACATCTCTATCTAATTGTTATAAGTATGTGACTTCATCTGATGAAATAAGTCCAACCCATCATTATGACCCCCAGACATGAAGGCGAGTGTTTTAAGCTAAACAGCCGGTTGGATCTATATTTGAAACTCTTGCTTTGAAGTAAGAAAGGAAGTAATTCTTGAGTCGTCTAATTGTGTTGATAGAGTCAACTAACAAAGACTGCTCATTGGTAAGGCGGACGATATTTGTATACAAAAGCATTTTTTCTATGACAATTGGAGATAAACAAATCCAGTTA
>JAHHUM010002053.1:0-10000 GCA_036173005.1 Crenichthys baileyi | reverse complement strand
AAACTATTTGAACTGTGAACTTCGTAATCATTTGGTCTTTGGTTTAAAATGTTACTAAAACCCTTTTTTTATGCAGCTGTCGTCTCACACGTTTGGTGTGATATGACCTCAGCTGCATCTTCAAACGTGTATATGTTAATTTTCACTAAGCTTGCTGATATCTGCACTACATTCTCTGTGGTGTAATTTACGATGAATTTCTTTCATATAGTTAGCAGCATCCACAACTTTGCACTCTAACACTGAAACATATAAAGAATATCTAATATGTATTTTTCCCTTGTGCAGTTGTATGTTTCTAGGAACCCACCACTCTGTGGATTAGAAGCAGTCTCTAAAGTACGTAGAATGCCTTTGATTTTTTATAGCAATGTTTGTATGATGAAAGGAGGGAAAACAAGAGAGCAGTGATTTACTGTAACAGACAGGAAAGAAAAATAGTCCTGTAAAAATAATCCTAACACAGATAAAGGACAGCCTTCTAGGTATGTAAAGGTAAAAATGGAAGAAAAAGAAAAGAAGTGTAGCACCGAAATATTTATCAGTCATTTGTATTTTTAGAGTAAAGAATGGTGAAATGTGAAGCATTAATCTATGTCATTATTATGTAGATAAAGTTTGAACTTTTTTTTTACTTTTAGGAGCATATATTCTCAAAATTCTGAACCTTGTTTCTCAATCAAGGGCAAATGAGATATGATAGCAGATATATGTTTGTTGAGCTATTTTGTAATGGAGAATGAGCAAACATTTCTCACGCAAGATGTGGAAATCATGTAGAAACATACACCAACATAGGCATCCAACACCTTTCAGATTTTTATTTGTCAAAAAACATCCAAAAGTATCACCTTTCTACCATACGGTGATGTGCAACATTGCATTGGTCTAGCACACACAGAAAAAAAATAAATAAATCAACAAACGTTGCATGAAGTTTTTAATGTAAAAAGAGTTCAGAGTGTGAATACTTTTGTAAAGCTCCATACTTTCATTTAAACTGCTTATGGCATTAACTCTGAAGGATCAGAGGGATAGACAACCTTCCGGCATTCAAAGCTATGCATGAGATAAAAGTGAAATACAGTAAATTGTAATGCATTAACCATCAGGTCATGTCTAATAACTGTTAATATATTTAGTGAACATTGAA
This sequence comes from Crenichthys baileyi, assembly GCA_036173005.1. Taxonomy (NCBI): domain Eukaryota; kingdom Metazoa; phylum Chordata; class Actinopteri; order Cyprinodontiformes; family Goodeidae; genus Crenichthys; species Crenichthys baileyi. The sequence goes on along the minus strand of JAHHUM010002053.1, from coordinate 8,847 downwards.
AAACAACAATGTACTAAATGAACATCCTAATAAACGTGCATATATTATAGCTGATTTATGCTAATGGTAGGTAAATGTCTGTGTTGTTCTAAAATGATTTAATAAATGTAAGCATTAAAAAAATCACATTATATCCTTAAAATATATAGTACACTCTTCTTTATTACACATATGCTCTGAGCTCTACCATTTGAACTCTGACAAGATTGCTTGTTAAGGATGATTGATGCCCGAAGTCCCTCTCTGTTGTTAAGGAGAGCTGAGGGAAAGCAAGTGATGTAGATCGGATTGGAAGCTGCCTGCTGGTATCTGTCTTCAGGAATGGTAATTAAAAACACATTATGACAAAGACAACATCTGGTGGTGCATTTGATGATTCAACCCAAATGTCTGTGTGTGTTCTGCATTACACTGTCAGAACAAACTTTGAACTCTGTTATAAACAACAGCCAAAGAGGATGGTGTTAGCATTATATTACTTGTGGTGCCTCTTTTTCACTGTTGCTAAGTGTGATTGAAAATGCTATTCCTTTTAGGTAAATTACCATATTTCAGTTTGTGAATGTAGTGCAAATGTTGCAAATTATAGAAAGCATGCTGTGACATGTCGGGTGGATTGTATCAAGATCTACAGTTGATTTCAGTTTATTCAAGGTTTTTTCACTAGAAATATCTTGTCCAGGACAATGGGAAATACCGCAAAATGTTTGTGCTGTTGCTCATAGCATAAAAACCAAAGGCAAAATGTTTTAGATCCTATTTTGTAGTTATGTCATAGAAGTTTTGCATGAAATTGGTCATATTTTTCAGATTATTGTCCTGCCTATAATGATCAATTTTCAGATTACTGGTAATGTCTAACAAATTGATATTTAGTCCAGGCACTTACATGGCCTTTAGAAGAAAAAAAATGTCCACAGTACCACAGGAAGGTCCTCCACCATACATGGGACAATTAGGTGCTTTTCTACATATCGTTTGCCTGTCTTCCAAACCCACCTTTACAGGAAATGATTGTTGCAAAATGTTTGGTCGCAAATAAATGTAAGTATGTAAAGGAATTAAAACAATATTTATGTGGTAACTTACAAGACATAGATCTCAAAATGTTCTACCAAAAAAAAAAAAAAAAAATGAAACATCTAAGTAGTTAGTTAAAAGCAATTGTAAAAAGATGAGTTTTTAGTTGCTTTTTAAATCATGGATCACTATTGAGAACTGCCTGCAAGTCCAGTTAACCTAAAAAGCAAAATAGGAATTTAGAAAATGGCACATTTACATTTATTGTTTAAGGGATTTTTGTAGGGATTGTTTACGGCACTGGTGGTAAAAACAATTATTTCTGAGAGGTGGGATTTGTTTCCCCTCTAAATAAACACACTCAAATTAAAGGTTTGAAGTAAAAAAATGCCAATGAGATTATGCTGCAGCAGTTCAAGATGGATTTATTGAAATTTTACATTTTAGACAGTTATAAGGCCAGAACAGGACAAATAATGTCAATGCTCTGTCAGGCTATGACTTACAACAGCTCAGGCAGAAACAATGGGGCTTAAAGAAAGATGATAAAATAGTGAGATAGAAGGCTTTTATTGTATGCAAATTGGCCAAAATATTTTATGAACTATGCACTTATTATCAATAATTAGTCTGAGAATAAAGCACAGAAAAAATCATTGCTTCCAAATAACCCCTAAATGGTGACATTTGGAATCAGAAGGATCACATAATTAATTAATAATTCATCTCCAATATTTCTCACATTTTGGAAGAAACACGAGTTTAAAAGTTTACTGGAGTGTACACAAAAGTAAAATTTAGATTTCTTTCCAAAAAATCCTAATCTTAAAATCCTTTTCCAAGGAAGTATTGGGTAGGGTTCGCTTACCATCCCACTGAGTTAAATTAAAACGGGCTTATTTTGAAATCTTTTAATCCTTTCTCCTAATGCAACACAAAGCCCCTGAGAGAAAATCTTAGACGACAAACCTCCTCATGATGAACTGACTTCAGGGAACTCCTTGTTAAAGCTGTGGTGGTGCAACTGTAAATCCATAACATTGTTTGCTGTAATCACACATGTTAGTGTGATGGTGATGCAAGATTCAGAAACATTTCACAAACAAATATTTGCACTCGCAAAAGCAAGTAAATCCATACTTTCTTGGACTGTGGGAATTATTGTGATTGGACTGGAATTTTTTATTCTGACTAAACTTCACATTGAAAGTCAAATGTACATTTTGTGAAACAGATTGTTTATTTATGCTTGTATAACTGTTGTTTCATACCATCTCCTCTGAGCATTTTTATGGAATCAAAAAGCAGCGACCAACAGATTAAAGCACTTCAAGAATCCGAAGGGGCAGAGAAAGAGCTACTATATATCAATTCAGTCCATTCAAGCCTGCCAGGATGAATGAATAAACAGGGAACTTCTGAAAATGGATCAGAAAGGTCAATAAAGTCTAACAAAGCTGCAAGAGAGTAAAGAAATCTGATTTCTTCTTTGTCATGTGGGACACACAACCACAGATGTGTCGTTTAGCAGCCATTCCAAATTTCTGGAACATTTCTTTTTTACTTTAGCTTATTTTGTATCATCAGAATCAATTACTTTTGATTTATTTGTTTGAGGTTTTAAAAATAATCCCACGGAAGGTAGTTTTTGTGGTAATCAGAAACTGCAGTGATTCAAGCAAAATATCAAGTAACTGTTTCTGGGAAGAAAAAAATGGGATGCAGGTTATTAAATGCATGTTGTTAATTCAATGTGTAATTAATTTGTCCATACCTATAATCTTGCAGAACATCTGTGTGTTGAGGCAAAAAAGTATGAAAATAAAAATCTAACTTAGTTAATTTGTGTAATTTATATCACGCCATGTCATATCTGTTATTATTTCTTAATACAGCATACTATCTTAGAATTCATAGAAAAGAAAGATATATATGTGAAAATGAAAGGATGGGGTAAGCATGTACTGCTGTTGGTGCTACTCTGAGTTGATCGGGCAGTCTGGGATCGGGGCCTGAGGCGTGACCAGGGGGGCTCATTACTTGTTTTCTATTCAGTATGCGACACTGTAGCAGGAAGCTCCACCTACTTCAGCATTTATTTAGTTATTTAATTTGTATTTCTTGATGTTTATTAAACTGTTCTTCTGATCATCATTCTTATTATTATAAATATTATTATTATTTTTGGTGTTTGTTTCATTTGCTCTTATTTTGTTTTGTTCTTTTCAAAAAAATATATATTGAGCCTAACTGAAGATTAAAAAAATGACCAAAATAATCCCCATACACTAAGAACAACACTTAGAAATATAGCCAGAATGACTATAGCTATATTGTCATTCTGTCCCCCCCTCCTTCAAACCCCCCCCCCCCCCCCACCCCCCCACCCCCCCCCCACCACACACACACACACACACCACACACACATACCAAGACAAGATATAGGTTTCAAGCTCTTATCAGCTTTGTTAGTAGCTTTTTACCATTGCACATTACTGTTGTTCCCAGGCTCTAACACTATTTAAGTGTGTTTGGGTGTGTGTGTGTGTGTGTGTTGGAGTGTAGCGGAGGGGTTAATCCTAACTTGTTGTTCTACACCAATACCCAGACTTTCTGCATTCCTCTTTTTCTCTTTCCCTTCCTTCTTTAGTCACCCTTCTTTCTATTCTGCTCTTTTTTTTGGTTTCCTCTGTGCTTCCGCTCTCTTTGTCATGTGTTGCCATGCTACTCTTTCTACCATTTGGTCCTTTTTGTACTGCATCTCTTTATTACTCTGCTTTTTCTCCCTTCCCCTGTGTGCATATTAATCTAATTTTGCTACCATCTTGTTCTCCATATACTTCTCTCTCTCTCTCTGCCTCACTTATTTTCAGGCTCTATCAATCTATCTGCCTGCCTCCCATTTAATGAAAGCCCTTGGTATTGGACTAATCCAGTAGCGGCGTGTTCGATGTCTCCCTCGCTTCATTTCTTTGTATCTCACTGCTCATCCTCCATCTCAACATTTCTCCCTTACCCTCTTCTAATGAAAGTCCCCCACTATCTCTGTAATCCAGTGTCTCTCTCCCTCCACCTTTCTGTTGCTCTTTCTTTTCGTCTTCCTCTCTGCAGACTAATGAAAGTCCACGGTGTTGGTCTAATCCTCCGGCTGTGTGCTCACCGCCTCTTTGTTGGTCAAATCTGACTAATGCCCTCCGTCTCACTCCGCAGCCCAAAACGAGACACATACACACTTTCAGGCATCATAGACAACATAGTGAACTGTGACAGACAGCACTGAAAATATACTTTTTAAAACTATTTATATAATTTTCTCTTTTCCACATTTTGTCACATTTAAACTTCAATTTACTTTTTTAGGATTTAATCATAGAGATCAACACTTCAGAATCAAGTGCTACTTTGTGTTGGTCTGTCACATGAAATTCACAAACACAAAATTAAAGTTTGTATTTGTAACCTATGTACTCTGGTGATAATCATCCCATATAGAATATGTTTTCATGAGAGGTACAATAGTCATCCATGTTGTTCTTTGATTCAGGGCTGAATTTGGTTGTTGCACCAGAATCTGCTCAGGAAACCAAAACCAGTGCTTCAGGATATTACCTCTTAAAGCCAATCATTTTAAGCCCTGAGTTGCTGTTTCATCTATTTATTTACATGTGACTTGTTTACTACCTTTGTATAATTATTACTCAGGTTCTATATGTGTAGGTTTGTAACTTATAGTTGTAGTTATCTTTTATGCAAGTACAGAACACCTTTTGTACAACTTGTTTTTTTTTGCAACAAAATTCAATATACTCAAATCTTTTTCTACTCTCCTTTTTTGGGTGGTCAGTCAGTTGACATTTGCTAGGTTTTTGCCATCTCAACCATCATCCATCTTTTACTCTTGTTCTTCTTTTTGCCTTGTAACTCTTTCTTTTTCTGTCTTGGCAACACTTTCTTTCACTGTTTAACATCTGCCATGGTCCCATTAATGAAACACTGAACAAGCTTTTTTTTAATGTCTGCAAACCCTGTTGGTTTTCTTTTGGTTTATATCAGCACGACTGCCAAACAGGCTCACAAATCACCAACTAGGGAAGAGGTACTTCCCATTCTCCTTATAGGAAGGCAGTTAAAAAAATCACTCTAATATTTTAAACACGGTATTGTACGCTAAAATTCCTGCATGCTCCTACTTTACAGGCAGGGCTTGTGGCTATAATTCCTTTCGGAGCCCACAAGCTGAAGCTTTTGTTACAGATGCTAAACAAAGGGATATTCTTGTTTTACATATGTGCTAAGTTATGCCACCTTACTATTCCTTAAATGAACCAAAATACATCTATCACATAATTTGACATTGGATCACAAAATCTTGCCAATGACACCCTGGAGAGGATGTCATACAGTTTGCTTTGTGGAAATTATTTTTGTGACCATCTTCTTCAAAAAGCTCAGAAGTCAATAACTGCATGCTTGATCTGACCTCAGTTCACATAGGTTGCAGAGACAGGGCTGCCAGGCAACCCACTGACCCTGACACCTACACGCAGGTCATCAGTCATCACCATAACTTCATTCAAGCAGTGTGTAGGTTGGTCTCAAGTGACTGATCCTTTATGGGGGAGGACACTGACCTTATTTAACAGCAGTCATCCTTGGCCTGTATTGATGTGATAATATGTAGATGTTGTGCAAATGTATGTATTTATTTATTTGCAACAGCTTAATATAATTGATCATAGATAACAGAGTGCTCATGTCTTCAGGTTATGCACATTATGATATGTGAGTTAGTAAAATGTACTGCAGTTATGTTTGTGAAAGTGCAAATGCCTGCTGATATCAGCGTTAAGATATAAATGTGTGTGTGTGTGTGTGTGTGTGTGTGTGTGTGTGTGTGTGTGTGTGTGTGTATGTGTGTGTGTGTGTTGGCCTCCCATTGCATTTCAGAGTTAGCTCTTATGCAATTCTGACCGTGTTTGTAATGTTTTCAGTCATTAGATGACCTGTTTATGGAGAAGCAATAAGTCATGACTAAACATAACCAAACACAAGTGTGTGTTTATCAGCAAGGCAAAGCTGTTTCTTACCTTGCACATTTTCAGCTGTGGACATTGCATCAAGGTTATACTAGTTCCTTTCTGCTAAATTATTATGCCCAAATTGAGTTTTAACATGTCCTGTGGCTGAAAGATTTTATGGTGTTAAAATATTTAATATTTACACAATTTAAGTGCTTTAGACATTTCTGGAAATAGCAAAGCTTTAACATGTCTGCCCATTTGGTGATTTAATTCTTTTCCCTCCATTTCTTTTTAAGTTTAAAGGGGACATCTCATGAAAAATCCACTTTTTTAGTCTTTAAATATATTTTGTTGTGTACCTGCAGTCTGTAGGAAAAGTTGAATGTAGTCTCTGCAGGTGTTGTGGAGAAATCTTTGTTCTTTTTGGGTCATATTTTTCAGTCCGTTCAGTTTTCTCTATCATCTGTTCAGTTTTTCAAACTGTTACGTCAAAGTATTTGCTGTGGAACAGCTAAATAAGGTCATGAACTTCCGGCTGATCAATTTCACGTATCCACCATATTTATTTCTTGCTACAATTTTGTAGTCCTAGCTCAAGTATGCCTACGCTGAAAGAGGATAAGTTCGGTTTGGTTGTTGAGTGTATTAACCTACACAATTCATTACACCATCCCCCAGAATCAGAGTCTCTTCAAAGTGCCTGGTTAAATTTAATTTTTCATGGAAATCTACGCACATCAGTAGGGCAATTCCTATTTCCCCACTTCAAGGATGAGTGCTTCATCAACCTCCACCAGTATCAAGACGGATTTGCTGAAAGACTTCATCTGAATAGGCAGTCAGTTTCTTCTGTCTATGGAAACACCTGACACATCAATGTAAGCTGCAAATAACGCTAAAATGACAGCAAACTTTATTGTACACATACAGTAATGTGTGTTGATATGACGACTTGGCCATTGTTAAGATAACAGTAACATTGTGCCTTCTGCTTATGTTAGTGCTGTGTGCTGCTTTTAGCTCCTTGAGGACATAACTGTACTGCGTGTTTTGAATATTATTATTACATAGAGTTTAGCATTGTTTTGCCATTTTTGTCTTGTTTCTGCAGCCCTAGATAATTGTTATCAAACTACAAAAATGGCCAAATGGGTTAAAATTCAGCGCTCTTTGACCTGGAAGGGGGTGGAGTGTGAAGGGCTTCAGTAGCATTTAAAGAGACCACACCAGAACGAGTTTCTGTCAGACACACCTCAGAATAGGGGCAATAAAGGACTTAATAACAAGGACTTCAGACCAGAGCATTGCAGTTTCATTTTATATAGACCGTGACTGAATGATTTAAGGGTAAAAAGGAAGGATTTAAAAGCATGATGTCCCCTTTAAATAAACCATCTAGTGTTGTATAATGAGTTATAAATTAAAATCTGATCAGAAATCTCTTCATAACAGGGGTCAAAACATACTTTTCCTCATGCTTTTCTCATGCAAAATATGGGCAACATAATGTTTTGCATCTGTGTGATTCACAAGGCCCTCTCAAAAGGACATTTGCTTTATAAACACATTTGCCAACTAAATAGCCTCTGCACTGTTGCAGTTTATTTGTGCAAACTGATCTATATTTTTGAATGCCAAAGGCATTCATCTCTCAAAGACATGATGTTAGTGTTGTGAAAATAGTCTCCTAAAGGATGTTTATAACTGTGATGATGGAAAAATAGAAAAACTTGCTGCATTGCCGCCTTCATGAAACGAATGTCAATGAAGGTATATTCTCTCCTGTTGTACAGTGAATTTGCAAACATATGTTCTAAATAGTGTGTAAAATCCTACTGTTTTACCTGTATAATTATAAAGCTTTTAATTATAGAGTAATTCGGAGCAGCTCACGCTGAGAGGTTAAAAAAAACAAATTTCTCTGTTCTTGTGAAATATGTACAGGGTTAGCTTGGGTAAGCATGTTAGCTTATGTCAGCATTTTATCTAATGCTAGTATAAACGTTGCTGTTTATGAGGTGACAGTGTTAGTTAATGTTATCTGAAATGCTAATGTTATGTTAGCTAACAGTTGCATTCTGTCTAATGATCGATAGCATACAAGTTGCAGTTAGCATTACAGGTAGGGTACAGATACTTTCGTAACTATTCATTTCAATTCAATTCAGTTTTATTTATATAGCGCCAATTCACAACACATGTTGTCTCAAGGCACTTCACAAAAGTCAGGTACATACATTACAATTAATCCTAATCATTGAACAGTGCAGTCAGATTTTCGTTTTTTTATTCAAATTGGAAAAAAATTTTTTCTATCTAAGGAAAAACCCCAGCAGATTGCATCCAGTCAGTGACTTGCCGCATTCAACTTCCCCCCGGATGAGCATGTAGAGACAGTGGACAGTCACTGGCGTTGACTTTGGCGAAAATCCCTCATACTGAGCATGCATGGACCGACTGGAGAGGAAAAAAACCCCTTTTAACAGGAAAAGAAACCTCCAGCAGAACCAGGCTCAGTGTGAGCGGCCCATCCTGCCAGGGAACCGACGGGGGGTTTAAAAGAAAAACCCAAAACCCAGAGACCAAAAAAGAAAACAAAGAAGCACTGATCCAGGAGTACTTTCTATGGGGAAAGGAAAAGTAAATGTTTTAATGAATGTAGCTCCTTTTGTCTTTTCATCTAGAAAGAAAGAAACCCCCTTATAAACTCTGAGCCAGTTTTTAAAGGGTTAGAGTCTGAAAGAGACAAAATTTTTTGGGTTACAGTAAAAGCTAAACCCCGTAGCCTGTCTGGGAAAAGAGAAAA
>JAHHUM010002052.1:603035-714168 GCA_036173005.1 Crenichthys baileyi | reverse complement strand
TTTCCATCCCCCCCCTTTGGAGGCATGCCAACCCAATCAAAAAGGAGTTTGGGAGTCGGGTTTGGTCTTTGGGCCCCATGACGTTTTGCGGGTTTTAACTTGGGTTATTCAGTGCCCCCGGGGTTAAAATCCGGGAATGTACAGGGGGGTTGGAAAATAAAACCCAAAAACACCTGTCTTTTTATTGTGGGGTTTTTTGCAGGCAAAATTTGGGGCCCACCTTGGTGCCAGTTTTCATTGTTTGGCACTTTTAAACCTAGAGAGCAAGTGAAAAAGGGTTTTTAAATTTACCCGGGGAAAAGAGCAAAGTTTAGCTCAAATATTGAAAGGGCAAAAAATTTTTGGGGTTACAAAAACCAGATTTTCAAAAGGGGAAAAAAATTTTGTTGGTGCATGTCTTCTGGCGCATCTGTGACCAAGAAAAGCAATCTTTTGGATGTTCAAAAAGGCCCCCTTACCCAGGGTATTCCAGCATACCACCAAAAAAAGAAACCCACACTCCAACAGGTTTAACCTGTGGACCCCAAGAGGAAGCTGCCCTTTAAAAAGGGATGTTCGGTTCTAACCCGGTTTGGGTACCCAAAAAAACATAAAAAAGGGCTGCCCCAAAATACGGCAGAAGAAAAATATGAAACCTCAACTCTCCTGTTTCCCCAGAACTTTTCCTGGGGAGCTCCCCCGGGTAAAAGATATGGGGCCGGTTTTGCTATACCCAAAACCCTTTGGTCACTCTTTCCCAATGCCAAATGCCCGGTTTCAATGGCCCAAAGGAGCTCAAATCTTGGGCTGTGGACAATGTAAAAACACGTTTTGGGTTCTCTGATGACCCAAACCTTTACTGTTTTTTCCCACACCAGGGATTTTAAGGGTGTGGAGAAGCCCCAAAGAAGGGTACCAAACCCGACTGTTTAAAATGCCCAAGTGAAGCAGGGGGTTTGGATCATTTAAGGGGTTTGGGCTCCCTTTCCCGGGGCTTTTCCCTTTGGGCCCCAAATACTTGTGCTAGATGGGGCTCTCACTGCCAAGGATTTACCGAACCTTTCTTAAAGGACCACTTCCCATAAGGGTTTCAAAACATTGTACCTAAAAGGCGGTTCCTTTATCGGGAATGACAATGAAACCAATACACTCGCAAGACGGGGGTGAAAGTTTTGGTTTGATAAACATGAAAGTGAAGTTAAAAACTCCCCCTTTGGTCTCCCACAGTCCCAGTCAAAATATTTTTGAGCCATTTTGGGGTGTTTTGGAGGAGCGAGTCGGGAAAACTTTTTTCCCCCCAGGTATCACATAGTGACCTGGCCACTATCCTGCAAGAAAATGGCTTAAAACCCCTCTGACCTCGGGGGGGCGGGACTTGTAAAAATGTCCCCCCAAGGGCTAAAATAAAATTGACGCTGTTTGGGGCCTTAAAAGGGGGGCCCCTAAACCCTTTACTAAAACATAAATTTGTGGTTTTAAAAACCGGGTGTTTCAGTTTTCCATTGTCTCCCCCCTTTAAAAATTTATCTGGGAAATATGTGCAAAAAATTTTTTTCGCAAAACCCCAAATCCCCCCCTTTGTTTGCTTTTTAGAATACCCAAAGCCATGCTAATTTGGGGCCCCCAAAAGGTCATTGTTTTCTTCACCGTTTGAGATGCGGGCCCTATAGGTCACCGGCCCCTTTGTAGCCTTTTCTTCCCCTGTTACCCCTTGGGTTTTGGTTTTTTGGCTCCTGTAACAGTAATATTCTTAAAATGGTCTTTTTGACCCAAAGGATGGTCTCTTTTCCCGAATTTTTAGAGTTTTCCCGGTGGGGGGTCGGGAAAAATGGGGAAAGGGGGCCTTTTTTCCCCAGCGGGGGGCCCACCCCAAATTTCCCTTTCAAATGGTTTTTCCTTAATGGACCAGGTCTAATTTTTTTCTGGGGAATGGGAAAAGAGATTAGGGGCAGACCACTGGACTTTCGGGTACTTCCTTTGTTTTTTAAAAATTTTATTCATCTTTCGGGCTAAAAATTTTTTCCTGCTTTTGTTTTTTCCTTGCCCCTTCTTTTTCGGGAGGGGCAAGGGAAAAGGGTTTTTCCCATCATTTAATCTATTTTTTTTTTTCCCAATTTGTTTGTTCCCCCAAACCCGCAGATTGTGGGGGTTTTTTGAGGTAAAATTTATTCCACCATATATAAAAAACACCCTCAACACCCCAGTGGGGGGAAGGGCCCATGAGAAAGAACAGGAACCCGGAAATTAAGATTAACCCCAATTTTAAATTTTGAAAAGCCCAATAATTCCCCCAAAAAACAGATTCCATACAAAAAAAATGATACAGGGGAAGAAAGAAAGATTTACTAAGGGCCCTTTGGGAGAGGTGCCCCGGGTTTCAGCAAAGCGGGCCGTCTGTCTTAACCGAGTTATTTTACCTCCTCACGATCCCCAAAAAACTTTATACCCTTTCCCATTTTCAAAGCTTACTAATTTGGTTTTCCCCCATTATGAGTCTGGGCTGAAATCCTAAAGCCCCCCCCCTTGGGGGTTATTTTTATTTAATCTATACCATCCCCAAAAAAATTTTTCGGCATTTTTTTTGCTTTCGGGGCCCATAAGAGATTTATTCCTGCAAGCGGAAAACCCTCCTGAACATCCTGACCGGGGATTAACCAAATTTTTCCCAAAACCGGGCCCTGCGGTGACCTCTGCCCCTCTCCCCCCTCGGGGCTCACAATCCCATGTTATGCCTCATTTTTAAATGGTTATAAAAATGCGAATTTGAACTAATATCTTTAAACTACATGATTTTAATTCTCAACAGTGGTAAAACAATGTTTTTTTTAACTGAAACCCTTTAATGTTTTAGACCCACATTTTCTTTACTTATTTCTCATTATCTGATCTTATTTTTGGGTGGGATACCATATGTGGGAAAAAAATGTTTTCCAACCAAAACTTTTTTTGCCCTTTTAAATGCATCCCCCAGGGGTTTTTGCGGGGTTTTATTTCAACCTTTTAGAAAGAGCTTTCTAAAAACCACAAAACAGTATTTTTTTTCCTGTAACCCCATGAATTCAAAAAAATTTTGCATAGCCCGGGAAAAAATTGGTATGGGTGTAAAAAACGGGGTGTTTAAACCGGGTTTTAAACCCCGGGGGGAAATCTTCCCTCCTTTTTGAGCACCCCCGGTTTTGTACGTTGCTGCAGCTTTGTAGAAAAATTTTATTATTTTTTTTTTTTTTTTGGCCCAATATTGGTTTATTTTCTAAAGATATAAAATCATTCTTTTTTAACCGAAAAAATTTGCCCAATTCTTTTTCCAGATGATTTTTTGAACCCTCTATTTTCCCATTTTTTTGGAAAAATTGGTGAACAGAATGAATACATTTTGGTTTTTCTGTGTAGATGGTTAGCTTTTTTTCCCTTCATGTAATTCCGGGCTCTGATGACAGCAAAACAGCTTTTGCAGTCTTTTCTGAACTGTTTTTGGGCCAGGGCTGTGATTCTTAATTTTAGTTTCAGTGGTTACAACTAAACCCCTCTTTTTTTTTCCCAAAACTCATTTTTTAAAGCTAAAAACCCTTTAAAAAAATAGTTTGTGAGTTTTTGTAAATATTTTTGAGCTTCAACTTTTGTTTTCCCTAAATGCGGTTCTCCATCTCTGCGTTTTTGGGAAAAATGCTTAAATTAAGGGGACCCCCTTTTTGTAAGGTTATTTTTTGGCTGTGAAAAGCAGAAGTAAAAGCCAGAGCAATTTTGGCTTGTTTTTTTCCTGCGAGGTTTTTAAAGCCTCTGTTTTTTTCCAAAATTTTTATTATTCTTTTTTTATCATAAATTTTAAATTTTTTTTGGGGGAAATTTTTTTTTTTATTTTTTTTAAAGCAAGTCCCCTTTTTCATTTAAAAATGAGAACACTATGTTTTTGGGAGTTGCTATTATTTTTAAAAAAGGGTTGAATTTTGTTCTTTTTTTAAAAAAATGGAAAAGATTAACACAAAAAATGAAAAAGGTTTTATTTTTTCTTATACTTAAATTTGTCCTACCCGTTTTATTAAAAACACCGTGCATTTTAGTAACTTTTTTTATTTAGTTTAAGTAACTAAAGTTTGTTTCCAAATAAATCAAGTTTTTTTCTATTCAGGTCTATCCAGTAATTATGTTAAAGTTAATTTCCTCTTTTGTTAAAATTTGTCTATTCGATCATTCTAAACCTGATTGGAAAAAGTCTAAACATAACAAACAACATTAAAAAACCTTTTGTTTTAAAAATAAAACGACCCAAATTTATTATGGGTTCAGACTTGCCCTCTTTGTCCCTTTCCCCATGTGCACTTACCCTAATTTTTTCGTAACCCTGAAAGAACTTTTATTTCACAAAAAAAACAGACAAAATAAAAAAACAGACTTTGGCCACCCAAAAAATCTAAAACCCCCGTTTTTCAGTATTGTCAATACGGTAGAACCTTTGCTATCTTTTTTATGATTTTTTTTTTTGAAAAGAAACTGAAAACCAATTTTAGGTTAAATTTTTGGGAATTATCATCAGAACATGGGCTTTAATTTCGCTTTTAAGGTCCCAAAAATGCATTAATTCAAAAAAGAAAATTTCCCTTTCCCTTACCCCCATTCCCCACACTAAACCACTTTTTTTTCTTAAGAGTAATTTTTTTTTTGCAAAAATGTGAAAATATTTGACTTTTTATTATTCTTAAAAAAAGCACATCATTTCGTCCTAACCCCTTTTTGTTTCCAGTAGGTTTAGTTTTTTAAAGGGTTCAATTCTTTTTTTTTCACCAAGAAAATTTAATAAAAAAAGGGGGGTGTTATTTTGGGGGCCCCCTTTAACCCGGTGTTTTTCCCGTTTGGGGGTTTTTTGTTCTGAGTCCCGGGCAGTGGGTTTTATAAGTCAGTCGGGAACCCTTTGGCATTTGGGCTGTGCACATAAGCTTTTATAGATTTCCCGCTTGATTAATTTTACAAAACTTTTCCCCCCTATAGGGGAAAAAATTTTTTTTGTTAAGAAGAGCTGCATTTTTTAGGCAAAGAAGGGGGAAGGGAAATGTGTGGGCCTTTAGTGCTGAGGATGAAAAATGGGAAAAAGACATCAATTTAATTTTGACCGGGGAGGGGTGCCCTGTAAAATCAATTAGGGGTTTTTTGGAAGGGTTTTTTTCGTTCACTTCAGTAAAAAAGCATTCAACGAAATTTGGGGTGTGACTGATAAAATACGCTTATTTAAAAGGGAGCCGTTTTAGCCCCTGTTCGAAAAAAAGCATTTTCAATATGCATTTTTTTATATTACCATACGGATTAAGTTAAAAGTGAAAAATTCCTCATGTGTAATATCTTTCTGTATTAGTCATATTACAATGTGGGACACCCGCAGCTTAACATCCGGTGCAGCCTGTACAAATACAAAATTTGTTTTCTTTCTAAAATTAGAGCATGCGGCTTTTAATCAGGTGCGCTCTGTAGTCCGGAATTTACGTAGTTTGTTTTGTCCAGCTGAAAGACCAAGTCCAAGGGGCAATAGTGGGGAAAAAAACAGTGTTCACTCCCTTAAGTCAAGACTATAAATATGAATAGGTTTTCTTAAAATAATTTGGTATAAACATCTGACATGTAAGAAACTTTACTTAGCGTTGGATATGAGTAGGCAAAAAAAATTAAATATGAACTAAATCTGTTGAAACTGTTTTTTTAATAGGAACTAAATTTTAAGTTTTAACTTGCAAAGCAGTAGTGAACAGTACCATTTCTACAGTTTTATCTGTGTGTCATTACCAGGGGCATGTTTCCTGGGTGGGTATAGGTACACTTTTGGATTTTTCTGGGACTGTCTGTACTTAAATGGATTTGTCCTTGCAAACTGAGAGAAGGAGTGGGAGGTCATAAACGAATCCCAGACGTAACCATTACTGGCAGGATGCATTTGTGCAACAGAATGATGAAGTGAGTGCAGAGCAAAGCTTAGAAGAGTAAAAAGTCACCAGAAGGTGTGATGAAGTGAGTTAGGAAGGAATGGGCTGCAATGACCTCCCCAGTCCCTGTAAAGCTGCAGTTTACTTTTGTAATCTCCTGCAGCACAGTTAAGGGGGATATTTCATACTGTGCTTCTCTAGAGGAAGGACAGGTGACAGCTGAAATGATAAATTTGGAGCTTTGAAGATTAAATGATATATAGCTGCCCAGATGGTCATATCTGATTCCTGACACAATCCCAGAAGGCAAAGAAATCTACAAAATATAATTCATTGTTTTCCTTGTGGCGCTAATCACTAGGTATTAATACAGGATGCTGTGTTTGAATGTCAACATGAACAAAAGGCTCATTAAAGAAAGAAGCACAGCACGCATGCTTTGCAGTTGTAGTTCTGCATGCCTGCTTTTCTTGTCTCTATCTCTGCTGCATGTCTGTTATTATTCAAGTCTAAGTGCGTCTCAGCACTGAAGGACGGGTTAATGAAAATATCCACAAGCTTGCCTGCAGCTAAAAATGCCAGGCCACGCTTCTTCTCAACTTTAAACTGTGAATGTTTAATGTGCAACAGTTTTCAACCATCTCTTAAGTATCTTTATGTTTTGCTTTCTGAGTGAGATTTTCTTGTAATTATTTATGATGCTCTTGATAAATAGTTCTTCAGGCTTTCTGTTGAACTGTTCGTTTCACCTAGGATCTTAAGTGAATATGAGATTTATTGTGACCTGGGCTTTTAAAAAATATAATATTTACTTCTTTTTAGCCTTGCAGCTACTTTCAGTCTGGCAGGTACTTTCAGCCTGGCAGGTGTTCTTCTCGAGTACGTGACAGAGGAAATACTAATACGAGGAAATCCTAATATATTTTTTCTCGTAAGCTGCTAAAATGATGTCCTCAAATGACTTAGCAATTTCTTCAGGAGGAAAGCACAACACTAATATTAGCAGTTGATTCAAAACAATTAATTTGGCTGTTAAGTAATTGAAAGACTCATTTACCTTGTTGTGCCCCAGCCATGGATAAAACATGAACTCTGAACAGTGCACAAACAAAGATGATGGTAGGAAACTGCACCTTTAAATACAACAGCCCAGGAAGGAGGAGTCACAGCTGGAATCCCCATGATATCATGGAGTGACTATCAAAAGCACCTTTTCTACCATGCAACTCTACCAGAAGAGATGTTGTCTCTAGTCATGTCTAGTGAAGCAGCTTCCTTTCTCCCTGCCAGACAAGAGAAATGCAGGAAATGCAGTACTGCATGTCTCCCAACGTGCCAGTCCGGGTAGCAGGAGCTACCCACCCACAGCTGCTAAGAGTAGCTGCAACTTTCTCAAACATAATTCCAAATTGAACTGTGATATCATTGCATCAATTTTATTGGTTCTCTTGTTCCTTTTAATTGTACATAATACATTAGTTTTCTGCCCTACGATGGACTGGCGACCTGTCCAGGGTGTACCCCGGCTCTCGCCCATAGACCGGTGGAGAAAGGCACTGGAATAAGCGGTAGAAAATGACTGACTGACTGACATTAGTTTTCTTTATTTCTGTATTGTTGTTGGTAGTTTTAGTTGAAGTGTTCTAACCTAGTTCAATAGTTTATCTGGAATTTGTTTGACTTGGAGTTGAATAGTTTTTGTTAATACATTTTTATATTGTGAGGAGAAGTTGTTGTGAATTTAAAGCATATGTGTGCAGAGTTTGCTGTTCAATAATGCCAGTGCATCTATTGTCCTAATACCACCTTTATATTGGGTAAGTATTCCCAGGACAGTACTTGACAGACCAACTTTAGCATTATAGGGAAAAACGGTTTCCCTTTCTATTGTTAATTAATGAAACTCTAATTCAAGGCAAACGTTAGAAAGCTCAGCATCCATCCTCAGATACTTTGCACAGGGTAATTTTGGACTTTCTAAAAGGAAAAAGTGAAATAATTTAAACATTTACGTACTGTGGGTGAACTTTGATAGTGGCATTAAAACACTGGCATGAGTAGAGAAGTTCATCTTATGCAGATGTGATAGTGGTGGGAGTTTGAACTAGCTGAAAGAGGCCATACAGTGATGTTGGATCAAATGTTTATTTTGCCATGTTAGATGGTTGGATGGCAGGTGACAGAAGTCTTCTGCAGTGGTGCTTGAACACATACTTCTCATGTGTTTGTCTTTCTTTTGTCTGGAGAAGTTAAACAATTAGATGGAAATGTTGGGCATTAGTAATTCAAAGACGTGTTTTTTTTGTGGGAATAACCTTTAACATCTGCCATCTCTTAGGCTGGCAAATGTACCGTTTCAAATGAAAAACTTACGTTAACATAAAATGAGACTGACCCAAAGTGCAAAAGAAAAGATTTTACTCTTATCTGCTTTCCACCCTTTGTTGACCTAACAAGGTGGTCAGCCTTGTAGCTGACTTACCATAGTGTGCTGTAAAAAGATTTGCACACAAATGCAGGAAAGATGTTGGGAGTTCAGAAACATCAAGGTGTTGCAAAGAGATTTCAGAAATCTCAGCATGTTTTAATATGCTGCAGTAGGGAGAAATAAGAGAAATCTCTTGGAACAGATCAGATGGGTTTCAGGCTGCATAACCCCATAAATCAGCTTAAAGAAAGAGAGAAAGAATGCCAGATCTGCCAACTTGACATCAAAGTGGAATCACCCCTTTAGATGTTTTTCTTCCTTTTACCTGAGAAACCACAAGATGTTCCTGCTATTGGAGAGAAAATAAAGTTGGCTGAAGCATGTTTAATCATAATGGACCATGTAATGAAACCTAAGCCCTTAGCTTAATATAAGTTACTAAATTGTCTTGTCTCTCTCTAGATTAGAAATTAAAAATTTATACCATCATTTCTGCTCTTTTTGTGCTGGCCATGGATTAAAGAACAACTGAGGAGATGATGGTGTGAACAAAGCTGCAGTCTTAACAATCATTGCTAGAGTTCTGTTTGCTATTGATTGTAAACTCATTCATGCATCATGCGGTTTTAGGTTTTTATTTTGTTTAAGTGAATGTAACTAGAAACTGATTTCCTCTTCCAGCCCTTCTTTTCCCAGTTCTGCAGTCACTTAGGCTTTGACAGAGTCTGACCCTGGAGCTCTCTGCTGTCTAAATCTCATTTCTTCAGTGTGGTAAAGACGGGCTCACTCCAGAGAAAGCAGTAATAACCACAGAATATGGTGAGTCACGCAGCTTGAGCACTTCATGGACAGCCCATATGAAGCTGCATGGACATGTGCACTTGTGCTAAAAATGCTGTTTTTTGTTCTCTCAGTTTTTACAAATGGAAAGCACTGAGAGAGCAGCACACAAGCATGCACATGAACAATATGACAGACATAAAAGTGACTGAAGTGAATACACTAAAAGACTGATTGTTTAATGTTTGCTTTTCTCCTTTATTCAAGCTACCTTGATACTAAATATAGCCATCCTTCAGCCGTTTGCATTCTATGAGTCATGAAACATTTTGGCAGGTAATTCTAAAAGACCTAAGGTTCCATACATTTTTCATATGATTCAATGTTTTCCTGCAGCAGCATGGTGTCTGAATAAAAAAAAATTACACATTGGTTTGTGAAATAAGAGCTAATTTTCTGCTTCCACCAAACTAAATAATAAAAAAAATATATGCCATATATACATTTAACAGATAGCTTTTTTAGAAAATTAGCAGAAAGCTGTTATTAGCGTATTTTCTTACATTATCTTTGATATTAAAATTAGTTTGATTATCTGAAATATAAAAAGTGTGGGAAAAAGAAGCAAAAATAGAAGAAATCTGTAACGGAGCAATTCCTTTAGAAAGATACTGATTGCTGTTAACAACTTAGTCCGGTAAAAAAAAAAAAAAAAAACATTATCTACTAGTTACCGTGTTCAGGCAGTATTCGTTAAACATCTACTCATAATTGCCTCATTGAATGGGACCCATTGGACTTGACTGAATAAAACCTACATTGGCAAAATCAGATTGCCACCCTATGCAGGTTTTAGCTTGGTCTTGATTAGTTCAAATTGTCCAACACATCTAGAATCCATGTGGGTCCTTTTTTTTCTCCTGCATCAAATCCACAAATGCATCTAATATAGTCATTATGCAACTTGGGATCTATTTTTCAGCCCATTTTCAATGTATATGGGCCATAAATTGTGGCTGGGCCACTAAAGGGAACATAGATGTGTGGGTATTATACTTCAGAACAGCCTTATCTCCTCTTGCAGTGACTCTAAAACCACATGTGTGGCTCTCTGCACATCCTTGTTAAAGTGTTATAGGAGCAGATTATTCAATTCAGAGAGTATTTTAGGTGTAAAGAAGAAATGTGACCTTCTATTTCGGCGCACCTTAAGAGGAGAAAGTGAATACTGAGGCTCATCGAAGTTAGAACTGCTGCTGGAGTGGAGGAGTGAGGGATTTCTAGGATTAACAGTGCTGAGGGGCCGGTTCTGAATGATCTGAAAAATTCATGGAAGGAACCTTCTTGACATAGCCATTTATTGAAGCAGAATAAAAAAATATACCTATCCTTGACACATCCAAAACCACAAACCTCTGTGTGTTGGAATTATTTGTATTTACATGGCTTAAAATTAAAGGAACACTTTGAAAACATCAAATTTCAACAGAAAAAAATCTGGATGGATTTTCATACTGATATGGAATGGGTAATGTGTTAGGAACAAAGGGATGCCACACCATTTGATGAAAATGAAAATGATCAACCCTCAGAGGGCTTAATCTGAAGTCATAGAAAAATTTAAGCTGAAAAACTGATGTGGCTGGCTAGTCCAATTTGCTGAAATGTCATTGCATCAACTCAAATCAACACGGAGATGGAAATGGGAGGGAAAAAGAGAAGCAAGAAAGGGAGAGACACGGGGTAAAAAGGTAAAAGGGAGAGAAGGAGATAAGAATAAAGGATAGAAAGAAGGATAAAGAGAATTGAAGATAACACCCTAGGAGACTACTTTTACACCTACAGAAACGCATATGTAATTATAACAATGTTAAGGAAAAGCTCCCGGACACCGAGAACCACTCACCAGCGGGCAGAGACAACAGCTACTGACAGGGAATGTGACGTCGAGGAAATGGGCCCCACAATAAATGGGGGAACTCAGACGATCGAGGAGAGGGAGCAGCCCAAGACCCAAGATGACGCCAAAGCAGACACACACAGTCACAATCACACATTCTCACCCTCATTCATACACATAAAAACTCTCACACCCACACACCCAATGTAAAAACACACAACAATGGACGTCTTACACTCACACACACGCCCCATACACACCCTATACTCCGAGGTCCTGGTATCGATACCCCAGTGCGGCAATCAGCCCATGGACCCAAAAGGTGGTCCCATTCAGTCCAGGGTGGAGACTGACAGACCGCCCGAGCTCCAACCGCTAAAAGCCGAAACTAAGCATGTGACTCAGGTGATGGCTAGTTAAGATTGATTTATCCAGAAAGGTTGTTAGCTACCAATCTAGGAAATAATATTTCCCTAAATATTATTTTACTTAATGTAAAGCTAATTAAACACCATTAAGAATCATTTATCCAGGAAGGTTGTTGGTTCTTGTTGGTTCTTATTCAAAGTAATATTTCCTTAAATATTATATCCCCTTAATAATAATTCTTTTGATATTATTTTACTAAAGAAAAATAGCTGATTAAACAATATTAAGAGGTTATCCATAAGGTTGGGTGTTATTCAGCAAATCATTCTTTGAAATATTTTTCAATTAAAATAATGTTTTTTACCTGATCTTGCAGTGTGATTGATTTGTGGTTTGAGGGTATACCAATTATTGTCCAAGTTAGTTCTGATACCAACTTAACCTCATTTTCAGATTCCTCAAGATAATCCATGGTTCTCAAACATAAATAACACTGAATGGTAATGCTGCATCATTTTATTGGTCATGGTTTTTAACCATCTTTGATTCATTTGTTCATATTGTATATTGTTCATTTGTTTTCCTTATTCTTTCATTCTGCTTGGTAGTTCTGGTTGGATTGTGCTAGAATAGTAAAACGTTTGTTGTCTGAAATATGTTTGACTTTGAGTTGACTTATTTTGTTAATAAAATCTTGTATTTTAAGAAATTGCGTGAATTTATTCCATGAGTTTAATTTTTCTCTATTGTCCTAATACCACCGCCTCATTGGGCTGGAATTCACAGGACAGCACCCAAAAGACCGAATAATATTTAATTAAATATTCAATAATATATAACAGCAGACCTTCCAGCAATGGCAGGTTTTTTTAATTGCCATTCTGGTGGTGGAGCTGGACTGCATGTGCAACCGCCGCTGTAGGCACCAGGTATCGTCTCTTGCTACCAGTAGGGACGCTGACTCTGGTCAAATGCAAAACTACTGAAAGGCAGTCAAAAAAATGAGGATTGGAAAAATGTTTGTGGCCTCCACCTGTAAAGCCATTCCTGTTTTTGAGGTTGTCTCATTGTTAATTTCATTAACAACCAAACAGCTGACACTGATTAACAACACCCTCTACTACTTAACTGACAAGATCAATATTCCAGAAGTTTAACTGACTTGATATTATACTCTGATTAAAATGAGTTCCTTTAAGTTTTTTGGAGCAGGAAATATGTATTTTTTTATTTTGTGTGATAGACCAACACGAATTGTACATAACTGTAAAGTATGATAGCTCAAAATTTTCTAGACTGAAAAAGCTGAAATGTGTGGCCTTCAGATGTATTTAGCCCCCCTGAGTCAATCCTTTACAGAATCTCTAATATTTTCCAGTGTGTCTCTATGAACATCTGGAAACTGAACTTTTCATCAATTATTTTTTGCAAAGTTCAGGTTGTATGGGGAGCATCTGTCAATATCGATTTTCATTACTTGCTATATACTAAGGTCTAGACTTTGACTGAGCCATTCTAACACATGAATATACTTTGATCTAAACCATTGCATTATGGCTCTAGCCTTATGTTAAGGGTCGTTGTCCTGCTAAAAGATTAACCTCGGCCCAGTCGGAAGTCTTTTCCAGCTAGTAACGTGTCTTTTAGTCAAGTCAAGTCAAGTTTATTTATATAGCGCTTTTCAGCAACAAGGCACTCAAAGCGCTGTACACGAGGAAAAACATTACAATGACACAGAAAACCAAACACAGAAAACAAATCAAATGACATTAATAATCCTTGGGAGTTTCCAATAGAGGTAATTAGCTCATTAAGTATGCATGGAGCATGTAGAGACAGTGGACAGTCACTGGCGTTGACTTTGCAGCAATCCCTCATACTGAGCATGCATGTAGTGACAGTGGAGAGGAAAAACTCCCTTTTAACAGGAAGAAACCTCCAGCAGAACCAGGCTCAGAGTGAGCGGCCATCTGCCACGACCGACTGGGGGTTTGAGAGAACAGAGCAGAGACACAAAGAGAACAAAGAAGCACTGATCCAGGAGTACTTTCTATGGGAAGGAAAAGTAAATGTTAATGGATGTAGCTCCTTTAGTCGTTTCACCTAGAAAGAAAGAACATATAAACTCCGAGCGCCAGTTTATAGGTTAGAGTCTGAAAGAGAACACATATAATTAGTTACAGTAAAAGCTCAGTCAATCGCCATGTCTAGGAGAGAGAAAGGGTTAAACACTAAAAGACAGGGCCATGTGGATCATTGGTAGAGGGTGAGCATTAAGTTGTTGCTAGCAGAAGCTCGGACGATGCCCCTCTCCAGAAAGGTGTCACAGGTAGAAACAAAGTCAGGCCAGGTGTAGCTTCTAGGAAGATAAAAGAGAGAGAACAAAGTTAAAAGCTGAAATAACAGCAAATAATGCAAAATTGGAGAGTAGTGTGAGAATGAAGGGAAGAGGGTGAAAGTGGTCATTATGTCCTCCAGCAGCCTAAGCCTATAGCAGCATAACTACACAGATAGTTTCAGTTCAAATTATTTAGTTAAACGACGCTTATTTTCAACAATGTCGTCTCAAGGCACCCCACAAAGGGTCCCACTAATGGTCATTGTTATACTAAAAACCACAAGGATTGGGATACCTCTCTCTGTCAGACTGATTATAACCACTGGAAAAGAGAAGGGGTCATACAGGTAGCAGAAATGGAGGGTGTGTTTGCACCTCAACCATAACTGACCCGGTTTAGGCTAAATCTGACTCCCCCTTACTCCATTCAACAGGGAGGGAGGAAAGCTCCCTCGCTGATAAACTAAGCCACTCTAACTATAAGCTTTATCAAAAAGTAAAGTTTTAAGCCTAGCCTTAAAAGTAGACAGGGTGTCTGCCTCGCGGACCAAAACCGGGAGCTGGTTCCACAGGAGAGGAGCCTGATAACTAAAGGATCTGCCTCCATTCTACTTCTAGAGACTCTAGGAACCACCAGTAAACCTGCAGTCTGAGAACGAAGTGCTCTGTTAGGAACATTTCGAACAGTCAGATCTCTGATGTATGATGGAGCTAGATCATTAAGGGCTTTATATGTGAGGAAGAGAATTTTAAATTATTTTCTGGATTTAACAGGGAGCCAATGAAGGGAAGCTAAAATAGGAGAAATATGATATCTCTTTTCTTTTTCATCAGAACTCTCTATCTAAATCCTTCTTTATTTCTTACTTGTACAGGAAATAGGTTTACTTGTGGAAGGGCCCTTATATATATATATATATATTATATATATATACTATATATATATATATATATATATATATATATATATATATAATAGTTTTTTTATATATAGATGCCAAATACTATTCTGCAGCCTCTATCAATCTCAGAGAAAAACAGGGTTTCTGTTTCTATATATATATATGTTTCCATATATATATAAAATATATATATATATAATATATATATATAAAATATATATATATATATATAGTATTTTTATATTAGATGCCAAATACTATTCTGCAGCCTCTATCAATCTCAGAGAAAAACAGGGTTTCTGCAGGTCAGTTATTAAATGAAAGGGCAAGGTGAATAAAAAAGGAAAGTAAAAGGTAAAGGATTTACAAAAGCAGGAGTCTTACTGTAGACCTACATTTGTATCTGACCTTTAACCCTGAAGCTAGAAAACGGTTTACTTTTAAACCAACACACACCTTTCAGAAAAAAACTGTTAAAACCCCTCATTAGTGTCAACTGAGTTTGACAAGCCTCAGATAACATTTGAAACCCTTACCAGAGCTATATAACATACTAGTGATGAATAAATACATACCACATGCCCTGGTATAGGTGCATTATTCACTTTTAGAGCTTATCTTATACAGGAAACTAGCAGTGCACAGCAGGGATTTGCTGAGTGACTGGGCTGCTTCAAAGGACTCCCTTTGGGATTGAGATTTAAGGGACTGTTCCCCCTTATGAATAAATATGGACTGATTGTTCATCATGCACTTTTCACTGAGGGTGTTCTGCTGTGCACAGACTGCGACAGAAGCCGTTACCAAAAGCACAAGCATAATAGGATTTCCTTACGCTGAACGTTTAAATGTGACATGATTTATACATGTGACATGATTTATACCCTTTTCATAAATAAAAACATAAAGAAAGAAAACATTTCTCTCCAAAATATAATCTGTGACTTAAAAACATCATTTAGGTTTTAAATGTTTGGATGCATTTCACCAGTTTTAGCAATAATTATTTTAAATTTTCTACATGTCAGAAAAACAAAAACCCAAAAAATCCAACATTTTGTTTTATTTGTAGAGGGGGTAACCAAGAGTATAAAAAGTATCGCCAATCCAAACTTAAAGACACGTTTTCTTTCAGCAAACTAACTAAGGGACTTCAGTTTGCAAAATCAAGAAACAAAGTTCTTACAGGAGGCTTTAGCTAACAGCTAGCTGGACAGAGGCCAGTCCCAAAAATGAATAGCGGTTATCAAGTCTGCTGACAGCTTTGGCAGGGCCTGGGAAGACTGTGCTCTTTCCGCTTTCATATGCTCCACTGGGACCTTCAGACTGCAGATGGAGCGCTGGGCCCTCCCATCGTGGGCCTGAGACAACAGACCCGTTTGTAAACCCCCAAGGTCTGAGTGGCGCTAACAGATAATCAGAGAAATCTGGTGTCTTAACATGACAATTTTGAGAAGTTTCAAAGCAATTAATCTAAATCCTTCTTTATACACCCTTTTACTACATCAATTTTTGCACATCACAGAATATTGTCAGGATGAGACATTTTTGACTTGTGTTTTGTTAACCAGAGGTTTCTTGTCTATGGTTTTGTATTCATGTTTTCTGTTTTTCCTACAGTTCTGATTTCCTTCTGTCTCCCAGTGTGTTCTCCTCTGCTTCATCCTCAGTTTGGTTCAGTCAGTGTTTGTTTGGGTTTGTTTACTTTATAGTCTGGGTTTCTTATGGTTTCTAATTTGCTAAGTTCTTAGGTTGTTGTTACCCCCCAGTTTCTCAGTTTACCTTAATTCATGTTTAGCTTTATTTATCTTGGTCTATAGTTTTTATTAGCTCTGCTCACTGCCTTGTTGTTTAGTCCTTTCCTTCAGGTCTTAGTGTTATTAGGTTCACCTGCTCCCTCTCTCTCCCTGGGTCCATGTCACACCTGTTCTCTGTTTCTTTGATTACCTGCTCCTTGTTTCCCCCCTCATGTTTCTCTGTATATTAGTTGGTCTGTGCTCTTTGTTCGCTGCTGGTTCCTCTCGTCTCTCACCCCCGTTCGTTGCCCTCATCCAAGCCTTGAGTCCTGTGTGTTCCTGCCGATGCCGTAAGTGTTTTGGGTGTCTGCCTCTGTTACAGCTGCAGTGTTTTTGATTTTCCTTTTTTGATCTTTTTGGAAATAAAACAGATACTACTCAGAATGCTGCTGCCTCGCTCTTGTCTGCGCTTCGGTCCACCCCAAAACCAAACCGTGACAAATACACATAAATGTTTGTGGTTTTTTGAATTGAAGACCATGTTTGTCTTGTACCAAAGTGTTCCAAGATGTAAAATCAAAATCAAGAGTTAATTTCCCTCACACTGCCTCTATATGCTTTCCTCTTTCACACTGAACATTTTGGTAAACAAACCAACATGGACTTAACTGCAAATACCTAGACTTTCCTGTAAATATTTGCCTGATGAAAACTGACAGATTTTTAAAGGTTTTTGATGGATGGATCTGTAAAAAGCAGGTTTTGTTTATCATAACTCATACTTTTTTGTGAGAACATGTTTGTTCAGACATTTATATTACAAAGAGTGTGTAGTTTTTACACTTATAAAGGTCAGGTGTACTTGGCCATTACAGAGCTGTAATAGTCTACATGGAAACAAATTAGGTGGACAGTTCTTGCCCAAGGTGCTGGTTTTAATGAGCTTAATCCTTTCATTTTACTTCTAAATAAATACAGCAAATAAAAAATAATTGGTGTATTGACCCAAGGTTATTTATTCCTCAACAGACTCACAGGGGAAAACTAAATAAACTGGACATATATAGAACACTAGGAAATATAAGTTGTAAATTGAAGGGTTCAAAACTTTACTTCCACTTACTTTTTAAGGATATTTTGGAGAGGAAGGGAAATTTTCTCCTTGATTTATTGAGTTCAAACAGATTTATATTTCAATTACAAAAGACAAGATAATTCGCTGTGAACACTGAATAACGAAAAATACAACATAAAGGGATGGATTGTAACTACTAATGAATCCTGTACTTTTAGCCACAATGATGGCAATCTATTCATTATTCCAAGTTCTCTGACTGGTAAATTAAACATTCATATTATTTATACATAATTTAAACCAGAGAGTTGTCTTTTATTAAGGTTTGATTGCAATTTGGTTTTAAATACGTAGGTAGGCTAGCAGAAATATGTTACGTAGAAAAATCCCAATCAAAATGGGGTCCCTGAACTTTCTAGAATTGCGCTGCTCAAGGTGGCAGCAGGTTGGAGTAGTTCTGTTACTTTTGATTCTGATTGTTTTTCGGGAACTCTTCTTCTTGTGGTGAATACAGTTGATTATTTTTTTTGGATGACTGTCCTCTCCGGTGTCGGACGCTGTGCAGCTTGGAGGATTTTTCCTAATACTTTTCTACTTTTTTTTAAAGAAGGCTGGCTCTGTTCTGGGGACTCCTCTGGAACCTCTGGAGATCATTGTGCAAAGACGGATTCTTCATAAAATGAAGAACATTATGGAGAACCCTGAGCATCCTCTCCTTGAGACTGTCTTACAACAACAGAGTGTCTTCAGTCAGAGGCTTCTTCAGATATGCTGTAAGACAGAGCGCTACAGGAGATCCTTCCTGCCCACAGCCATCAGCATCTACAACGGCTCTTTGAAGAAATCCACATAATATGAGCTACAACAACATTTAATTTCCTTTTGAGATTAAAGTATTTTGAATTGAATTCAATTTGAACTAATCATCAAGAGTGGTTGGCCAGCGATTACGATGTTCACAGTAAAATAAAGACTGTACGGGCTGCTGCATCTTCTGTTTGTCTATGTGATGA
Organism: Crenichthys baileyi; assembly: GCA_036173005.1. Lineage (NCBI taxonomy): Eukaryota > Metazoa > Chordata > Actinopteri > Cyprinodontiformes > Goodeidae > Crenichthys > Crenichthys baileyi. The sequence goes on along the minus strand of JAHHUM010002052.1, from coordinate 695,742 downwards.
GAGCGGCTCTGCATGCTGTCTTCTGCCAGTGCAAGGTAAGGCTGTGCAGAAAGCAGCTTAAACATTAATAATTTAATTGTATGATGCTCAAAGCAAAATGCTAAGTTTATGAAGCTGGAGAACAACTAAGTGTATTTGTTTATTGAAAACTTTATCTATATATTAAGTCAGGGTTAAAACCTGATTTTTACAAACACTGCATGAAAACACATGACATTGTCTTTGTCTAACATTAAATCCAAATAAACCTTTCCTGTTTTAGGTCAGTCAAGAGTTATTTCTATTTGCTAAAGGCCAGAATAATAAGAAAGAGACAGAAAGAGATCTCTTCCTCATTCTTTAAATTCATAGATTTACACACTCTCAGATTACTACTATGATTTTTAAACACACTGAGCAAGCCTAGATGAAGATTTTTGGAAGGCAGTTTCACAATATCTGACTTCATTAGAGACACGCCTGTTTATTAAATTATTAAAGCAACATCTCAAACACACTGCTTCCTGTGTGACATTATTGGAAAATCAAAAGAAACCAGGCAAGATCTGGAAGAGAACGGTGGACATGTTTGGTACACCCTTGGAAACATATTCTAGGAGCCTGAAGGTGCAAAATTCAACTGCTTAAACAATTATATGCAAATCAGTTTCTATTTGTATTTAATTATGTTTAGAAATGAGGCAGTTTCTGTCCTAGGGCTGGACATGTTCTGGTGTGAAATGTGTGAATCAACCACCAAGCTGGTGGGAGAGTATCATTAACCACATCCTCTACTAACATGGACTGTAAGAAGAAGCCATTACTCCTGAAGCAACATAAAAAGCCAGATTACAGCTTTGGAAATGCTTTTATTTTTGTGAAGACATGTCCTGCGGTCTAACAAAAGTAGAATTGAAGTGTGCGGCCTTAATGGCCATCGTTACATTAGCTGCAAGAGGAAGCTCTGCACTTTACAAAATAGATAACATTATTCTTTAACCTGTTACTTGAAAATATTAACACTCTAAATCTAAATCATTAAAATCCCAAGACATCAGAAAGGGAATTAAAGTTTGGGCGTAAATGGGTAAAATACTGGTAAAGTAGTTACGAATTGGCCTAAGGACAACAAAGTCAATGGTTTGGAGCGGCCATCAAAAAGCAAGGCGGCCGACAAACCTCACCCAGTTACACCAGTTCTGTCAGGATGAATAGGTCAAAATTTCAGCAAACTATTGTATGAAGCTTGTGGCATGAAATTTAAAACGTTTAACCCAAGCCACACAGTTTAAAAATCAACTCTAACAAACACCAATGAAGATACTACTGAAATGACAGTAAGTGAAAATATCTGAAATTCTGGCTATAAGAAGCTAGAAATAATGCTGGTAATACGAAATGAACAAAAACAGGACATTTTTCATCTGATTTAGTGCCAACTGGTTAAAGGTTTTGTGTCTTTTTGAACAGTTTATGTAAATTATCTGGTTTTAGCTGTGTCTTTAGAAGCAATTATTAAAGCTATGCAAATATTAAGTGATTCATTATTGGAACAACAAAGTAGCTTTTCAACCTATTAGTCCTCTGCATGATTGTCATATTAAGGTTGTCTTGCAGAAAATCTGTTAGGGATAAAGTATCTGTTACTGTCAAGAGAAACAGTTACTGTCAATGATGATGGAGTAAAGTGGGACACAATCACATTACTGACACAATCCTACTGATTAAACATAGTGTGAAGTTTTATTGTAATATTGGATATCTGCAATACCCAGATGTTAAATTTGTGTTCAGTTAGGTAAACAGGCTTATGCCAAAATTAAGAAACAAATCTAAACATGGGGTTTAACTTAAATCTTTAAGGCTCTGCAGTCTGTTTGGATAAAATTAACAATAATGATACATAACACTTGGCTGTGAGTCTTCTTTCAGGACAATGACAGTTTCTCAAAATTTGAATGTAGTAATGACATCTCATTTCTACATTTTGTAACTCTAAAAGTAGCTGAGACATTGGATTTTATGAACAGCAGATGCCTGTTCGACATTTTTGTGTACAGGCACTATATACTTTAGACCCCTCCACTGTATTACCAGATTCAACCCATGGGCTATTCAAACAATCTGCCCTACTTTCATTAATAAGAACCCCTAACAAATGAAAGCACTGCTACAACCTGAAATGACTCCAAAGCCACGTCTCTGTGGACGGCAGAACCGGCAGAATCTAGATGAAACTAAATTAAAATGCCCCGTAAGGTGTTGTAAAGAAATAACTAGAATCAAGTGAGCATGGATTTGTTTTCGGTCATTGATAGCCGTGGGGTACAGATGGATGTCTGCTTGACCTATACCTCCAGGACCAGTCAGCCATTACTGTGCAGAGGCTGCTGTAATGCCTTGTTGGTAATTTCCCTTTGCAGACTCCATCTGTTCAGTAGAAGAATCCAATATGCAAATTTGTCCGGATCCAAGCCTTAACAAGACTATAAAAAATTAGTGTTTTTGAATTTTTATACTGGCATTTTGTATAAGGATTGTTAGAGCTGGTCAGTAAACTATGGGATAAAAAAAAGAAAATCTAAAAAACACAGCAAACCGTATACAGTTCCATACTATGGGATAAAAAAAAGAAAATCTAAAAAACACAGGAAATCGTATACAGTTCCATCCATCCATCCATCCATCCATCCATCCATCCATCCATCCATCCCTGTTTTTAGCAGGTTCATTTAAAGTTTAAGTACTGTAAAAAACTTTGCCATACATTTGTGGTGATGTTTTGTATCTATACCTTATATATAGGCTAAAAACAACTAAGAACTGGAGTCTGGAAAAATGTCAAAATTTGAGATAAAAATGGTATAGGAAACCTGCCATACAATACATCCTCTTACATTATGTTTTTGTGTGTATTTTAGCATGGGGAAAGTGTTGAAAAGCTATTTAAGGTGGCATAAATAATTTATTCTCACCACAATGATGCATGGGAGCTTTGTCATCCTAAATGGAGTTTCTTTCAGATCCACAACCTGCCTGATGCGTCTCATCGTTGTTCAGACTGTCCTGAATTTTTGACATTTGTTTTGGAAACTTTGATTTGAAAATTTAATGAAGTTCAAATTTGATTTTGATGACATGATAGCAAAAAAGCCGCCCAAACCAAGCTGCATACCCTTTTTATTCTTATTTAATGAGGCTAAAATTGGCATAGGATAAAAACTTCTCTAGACAAACACAGCTGGAATATGTTTCACTATTAGTGAGTATAAGGAAAGATGTGATGGGATGAGGATTATAGCAGCATATCCTTTCTTTAGTCAATTGGTCCATGAACATTTTTAATTCAATTGTGCTGACCTAGTGTGAGGAATAACATTGTATTGTTAAAAGCTAAATGAGCATAAAGGAGGACAAAACAGGCAGTAAAACACAGAGCAAATCCTTATTTAGGGACACAAAAGTTTGGACTGTCTTCTTCAAATTTTTGCTCATAAACTCAATTTGTGAGCACTTAATGATTTTCTGAGGTGCTCAAGACTTATGAAAGCTTCTTTATCTCCTAATCATCTCAGCCCGCATCACTAATTTTATTTTCAACCTGAGCTGTTCCTCTAAATTTCTCATTTCTACTTCGTTTGGTCACCCCTAGTGAAAATCTGAACATTTTCAATTCTCCCCAGTATTTGTCTACTGCCACCATCTCCAAACAACACGTCATAGCAGGTCTCAATGCCATGTCGTAACCATGCAGCCATCCTTCTGTCCCATCCTGCCTCCCCTCACTTTTTCAGCTCTGTTGTGCAGTTTCTGTTGCTTTGGATGGTTGACCCCACTGATGCTAGAAAACAACCCTATTTAGAGCGCTATTTCTAGCATCTATACCAGGCATGGGCAAACTTCGGCCCGCGGGCCATATACGGCCCTTTTGGGTTTTTAATCCAGCCCACCTCACATGAGTTTTTCTACTGTGTTGTGAAAAAAAATGCATTCGGAAAATAATTTGAACAATAAGCCTTGCATATCCATGCCACTCTCTTAAAGGCTAAAACCTTTTTTATGTTATGGCTCCATCCAACCGCTCCTGGCCCGGCCCCTTTGTCAAATTTTAGAACCCATTGTGGCCCATGAGTCAAAAAGTTTGCCCACCCCTGATCTATACCAAATGTAGAGATATTAACTCATAAACTGCAGTTTGGAAGTCGAACAGGTTTAAACCTTAGCATTGAAAGAGTTGTCTTTAATTAACTTCCTGCTTCTAATAAGTTATAAAAACATAAAGTGTATATATTTTCTTATATTTACTTTAATATTTTGTTACACTGAAAAGTTCATTCATTCACATCAGTCTTTCAATTCGATTCAATTCAGTTTTATTTATATAGCGCCAATTCACAACACATGTCTCAAGGCACTTCACAAAAGTTAGGTACATACATTCCAATTAATCCTGTTGTGATTATTAATCTGACAATATTATTTAATATTAATATTTTATCAAATAATATTTCGGTCTGTTAAGGGTTGTCCTGTGAAGGGTTGTCCTGTGAATACCAGCCCACTAAAAGGTGTGAGCCAAGCTCTGACATTATTGAAAAGCATAAACTCTGCACACACATGGAATGAATTCACACAATTTCTTAAAATACAAGAATTTATTAACAAAAAATAAGTCAACTCCAAGTCAAACATATTTCAATCAACAAACTCTTTACTATGCTAAAACAATCCAACTAAACTACCAAGCAGAATTAAAGAATAGGGAAGACTAATGGGCTATGTACAATATAAACAAGTTGATTAAAGATGATTGAAAATCATGACCAAAAGAGTGATGCAACATTACCATGCAATGTTTATGTGTGAGAACCAAGGATTATCTTGAAGAATCTGGAAATGAAGTGAAATTAGTCTTGTCCCAACTTGGACAATAATCAGCAAACGTTTAGACAACCATTCACAATGTAAGATCAGATAAAATATGATTTTAATAAAATAATGTTTTAAAGAATGATCTGCTGAATAAAACCAACCTTCTGGATGACTAATTCTCAACGGTGTCTCATTAGCTGCCTTTATTTATTGAAATAATATTTAAAGAAATATTATTAAGGGGATATTTGGATATAGCAAAATCTTTCTGGAGAAATGGAGCTTAATGATGTTTACTTAGTTATCAGATCTAGTAAAATAATGTTTAGAGACTATTATTCACTAACTTGAAAATTAAACCTTCCTGTTAAAATTCTGTAGCAGTAAGCGCATGTTCTTACCGGTTAGCAGTTGAGCTAACAAAAGAAGCAGAGAGCTTAGCACCAGAAACAAACACATACCGTTAAAAATACTGTCAATAAAAGGGTTAAAATGCATAAGCGCGGACGGCGCGTTATGAGCAACCTTCTGTGTTTAAAATCACCCTTTAACTAAAGTTTGTCTTTAAAAACACATAAACACAGAACACAAAGCTGATCACGTGTGCAGTCTACTAGCACTAAGGTAGCAGTTTCACACAACAAAACCAAACTTCATAAAAATGAAAAACGTTTAGATCATTTCATCCTAAATCTTTCTATTATTCACTCTTCCCAAACCTAACCTCATGAACCGTGGTGAGGAAACGTTGTCCAAGGGGCGAAGTTTGAAGAAACGTCCACAGTCAATAAGCGGTTAGCTTTCGGCTAACCTAACGAAGCTGTGGGTGGGGGGCCCGTTCCGTCGGTCGGCCAAAACTGCACGTTACCGGTGATGCGGCTACTCGTCGTCCTCCTCTCAGGCAAGGAAAACCGCTTCACTTGGGTTGTAGAGACCGCGTCTCTGCTGGGGACTTTTCTGGGACACCGTTGCTTCAGCAGGCCTCGGAAAGAAAGTCAAGCCAGGTGTGTACCTTTTAATTCCAGTTTTTATGAATGAATACTTGGTACACAAACAGTTATTCACTCATACTTATCTTTGCATATGATCAGTGATCGTATGACACTCTTGGATCCAGTTTGAATAGTTTATGTCTTTCTGCCAGCAAAAAACATTAGCGCGCTTGTCCCCCCTATCCAGTCCTCTCAAAGGTCGTGTGGGAAAGTTGTCGGCTTGTGGGAGAGGGGGTGCTCTTATTCAGACAGTGGCATCATGGGAAGTCTGCTGCTACCCCCCCTTTCCTCAGTTGCTGGAAGTCAGTTAAATGCAATTTATTTTGAAAACTCCAGAAAAGTGTATACCGGAGTTTTAATGTTGAAATCCATGGCTTAGGGTTCCAACAATCCTAACCATTGAACAGTGCAGTGAGTTAGTTATTTATTCAAATTGGATAAAAAGTTTTTCTGTCTAAGGAAACCCAGGAGATTGCATCCAGTCAGTGACTTGCAGCATTCACTCCTCCCGGATGAGCATGTAGAGACAGTGGACAGTCACTGGCATTGACTTTGCAGCAATCCCTCATACTGAGCATGCATGTAGCGACAGTGGAGAGGAAAACAACCTTTTAACAGGAAGAAACCTCCAGCAGAACCAGGCTCAGTGTGAGCGGCCATCTGCCACGACCGACTGGGGGTTTGAGAGAACAGAGCAGAACAAAGAGAACAAAGAAGCACTGATCCAGGAGTACTTTCTATGGGAAGGAAAAGTAAATGTTAATGGATGTAGCTCCCTTAGTCGTTTCACCTAGAAAGAAAGAACATATAAATTCTGAGCCAGTTTTTAAGGTTAGAGTCTGAAAGAGAGCACATATAATTAGTTACAGTAAAAGCTCAGTCAGTAGCCATGTCTAGGAGAGAGAAAGGCTTAAACACTAAAAGACAGGGCCATGTGGATCATTGGTAGAGGGTGAGCATTAAGTTGTTGCCAGCAGAAACTCGGACGATTCCCCTCTCCAGGAAGGTGTCACAGGTAGACACAGAGTCAGGCCAGGTGTAGCTTCTAGGAAGAGAAAAGAGAGAGAACAAAGTTAAAAGCTGAAATAACAGCAAATAATGCAAAATTGGAGAGTAGTGTGAGAATGTAGGGAAGAGGGTGAAAGTGGTCATTATGTCCTCCAGCAGCCTAAGCCTATAGCAGTATAACTACACAGATAGTTTCAGTTCAGATTATTTAGTTAAACGGCGCTTATTTACAACAATGTCGTCTCAAGGCACCCCACAAAGGGTCCCATTAATGGTCATTGTTATATTAAAACCACAAGGATTGGGATACCTCTCTCTGTTAGACTGATTATTACCACTGGAAATGAGAAGGGGTCATACAGGTAGCAGAAATTGAGGGTGTGTTTGCATCTCAACCATAACTGACCCGGTTTAGGCTAAACCTGACTCCCCCTTACTCCGTCCAACAGGGAGGGAGGAAGGCTCCCTCACTGATAAACTAAGCCACTCTAACTATAAGCTTTATCATAAAGGAAAGTTATAAGCCTATCCTTAAAAGTAGACAGGGTGTCCGGCTCACGGCATTTGTATTTCCTTTTTATTTATTTATCTATTTGTTTATTTACTTATTCAATCATTAATGTTTTTGTATTTTTAAGTTTTTAAAACATTCACATTTATTTATTAATTGACGGATTTATTCATTTATACCTACCAGAGACTCAGAGCTTGTTTGTATGAGGGACTGGGTTTAGATCCCTTGTTGCTGAACGACATTAAGTTAATTCATTCATGCATCCATTCATTCATTCAGTCATTCATTTGCCTTTCTATTCATTTTTATTATCTTATTTATTTAATAATTAGGGGGCAAATAGCTTTTCCAGTGTTTCATCATGTAATCTCCTGTCACCATAATACTGATTCCAAGATTATGTGGGACCTGCAAACTGTCCTGTAAGACCATTTAGGCCAGCTATTTTTGTCCCTGTATTGTTAATGAATTGACTTTAGATAAACCATTGGCTTGTCTGATGGGTGATATAATCATTACTCGACAGCCATCCAGTCCAACTTGATTGATTCAACAAATTTAAGGAATAATCTTTTCTTCTAATGAGTTCACACCTGCCATCATTTACAGAGTTTCTCATTAACCATTATTACATTTCAGATGCCTCTGAAGGATTTCCTGACACCTGCTCATTTGCATCATTTAATTAAAGCCATAGATTGCAGAGAGGTCACAAAGGATCAACAGGATCTCAGTATACAAAGATAAACAAGAGAAGGGCAGGCAAATTTCCACTGCATTATATTTACATCATCGCACAGGGATAGCACTCACCAAATATTGCATAAAATATGGGACAAAAGCTTTTTTATTACAAAAACTTGGGATTCCTCCAAAATTGATGAAAACTAAGACAGAAACCGGCCAGGGTGTCATAATTACAAATAAATGCAGTTTTTGGGCTGGGCCAAGCTGCAGACTGAAACTCAGAGAGGCGTGATGATAAGAAGGATATTTAAAGAAAACAAAAAGGCAAAAACTCATTGCATGGCACAAGGAGAATGGGACGTGGAGCATAGCAACACAAAGGCAAAAAATTAGCAGCATGACACAAGAGGATCAGGACAAGAAGTGGGGAACAGAGACGGAACGGAACAGAAGAATCCAGTAGCGAATAATGACCAAACCAGATTTTAAAAAGCAGGGAGACGGGTTAGAGGCATGAGCATTTTGAGAAGGTACAGGTGGGCTAAATGAGCAAGGTTGTCAGTAAGCTTGAATAGAAACGGGGAAGTAGACTGGCAAGATGAAAGCATGGAAGCTGAATAGAGATACAAAGAAACTACAAGTCTTGGGGGAAAGAAACTGAAAGCTAAGAGAAATAGATTCAATCAAGCTAAAGGACAGGACACAATAAAAAACTGGGCAGCTAAACACAAAAGAAATAACTAATATTGAAAACACTAATGCGCACATGAAAAAAAAGGAAGGCAAGACCTAAGGAACATTACATGACAAAGATCAAAATACACATATACATAGAAGAAAAACCCAAACACCTTTACATTGTGACACAGGGAGACTGCCAAGAGGCCATCAACAACCCTGAAAGATCTGCAGGCACCAGTATGATCCATTTGTCTGGACTAAGAAGCAGGCTTGAGAGACAGACTTCTCCCACATAAAACATCCAGACCTGCTAAAATTTCCTAAAACACTGTGGGAAAATGCTTTGTGCTCTGGAACTTTTTGCTCAGGAACCCAAAAGCTATGTTTAGCACAGAATCAATACCATATATCCCCCACAAGAAGACAATACTCACAGTGAAACATGGTGGAGCAGCATCACGCTGCTTCATCAGAAGCATGGTGGTGGTGGTAGCATCAAGGGGCTGATGTAGATTTTGTTAAGGTAGGTGAAGTTATGAAAACTGTTCTAAGGTAAAACTGAATGTGGGACAAAGAGTGTCCCGCAGAACGGTGTCAGTTTCAGCATGTACAGAATCCATGCATTCAATGAAAAGGTTCTGCTGTATAATAATTTAACGAACTGATTCAGCAATAGTTTGCAAAGAATTGGAGGACAAAAAAATATTGTCCTGCTCAAAGCACGCACACATTTGCACACACTGTTTGACATCAGTAAAATGTTTCCCATGTCACATTGCAGGAACAGAACTTGGGTCTCTGGATCCATGGCTGGATCTGCTCTGGCTTACCTGGCAGCCTGTGGGCTCATAGCCTCAGCTCCCTGGGGCTTCTGCACTGTGGCTGCTGGCTGATTTCCTCAGGGTTCTCCTCTGCTCTTCTCTGGGGGAGGTGCGGTAGTCCTGGCGGTGGTCCTCTTGGGGCTCCCGTGCTCTGAGGGGATCTTTAAATGTCTGTAGCTCCGATATCCTCTGCGTCGGCCTAGGGTCCTGGAGGGCAGGTCTGTCGCTCCGCAAGGCTGCTTTTGAATATTCTTTTAAAGAAACCTTATATACACAAGCGCACTCACACATACACCCACATGTGTTTGAATTAAGGTGTTTACAGATACATGCACATACAGATATATTCTATTGTGAGCTGTGGTTGCTACTAAATATATTATGCATTCATTAGTACCATGTAGTTTTCAGAAACGTTGTTGTTGTTATTGTTATATATGCGTTTGTTGTTTGTCCCTGTGTGCTTTTTTTTATTTCTCTCTCTCTCTTTCTGAAGGTGTAGAAGCAGACTTCTAGGGTGTTATCTTCTATTTTTTTATCCTTCTTTCTCTCCTCTATCCTAATCTCCTTCTCTCCCTTTTACCTTTTTGGCCCACTTCTTTCCCTTTCGTTCTTCTTTTTTTTTCCCCCTTCTGTTTCTGTCCTTCTGTTCAGTGTCGTGTCCACAGCATTTGAAATAACCCCAAAGCAATTTTATAATAAAGTTTTTATATATATAAATCAAGCGGAGCCTTATAGCCCAAGCTGTAATGCTTCGCTTGTGTAAGTAAATCTCATGGGCTTCTTTTTGGCACTCAGACTACGATTCTAGAGGATCATTGTTTCCATGTTAGCTGTGTAAATGCAAACAGGTGAAAACTCATTGAAGACTCTTTGTTCTTGGATAAACTCTCTTCGTCTATTCTCAGCGAGTCACCAGAACAGGAAGTGAGAAAAGAGTTGAGATAAGGTGAATCAATGAAGCACCTAACAAAACAGTATTTATCAAAGTGACAGTGGGCATAGGAAAAAATGGCAGCCAAATAGCATCGCTTTCTAGACTCTTCCAAAATATAAAGAGAATTTTATTATGGTGTCATATTAGTAAAGAAATTTTACCTGTAAAGCTGTTATTATACACTGAGCTCAAACTGGAAATCAAATTAAGAGATCTGACTGTGATGTCACTGTAACAGTAATTGAAACACATCACAATCACCGATTAGACAGCCCAGTCTCAGTCTCAGTCAGATTTTTAGAACTACTCCTTATTGCCATAGCTATGGGGTATTTTGTGATGCATTTCAAGCATTCTTTTCCGTGGAAAGAATAATGATTTCAACCTGGAAACACTCACAAATGAGAGAAACACAGAGAAAGCAGTTAGAGGAGTTTAGCTGATGTTTGTTTTCTTTTGGCGCTCGGACCCCGGTGGAAGACATGAGTGCTGATAATGACATGAGCTTGAATGAAAATCTTAGGGATTAGAATTAGAGAAGTCTTCCCCCCCGGGATCCTGATACTGGTGGTGGAGTGGAGGCCTGAGGAGATAAGGGAGTCGGAAGGAGCTTGAACCCTGATGGTGGAGATGGGGTGGAGGCGGGTTGAAGCTCAGCTGAAGAGCAGGAGATTCTGCGTATGAAGGTCTTTTAAAACGAAGCCTGGAGGGATGATTGGCTGAAGAGGAATGCAGACCAGGAGCTGATTGGTTGGAGTGGAGAACGTGGTGGAGTAGTTAGATGGAGCGGGAAGTGGAGGTAAGTCTTCCAAGTTGAATTTTCATGTGAATGGCAGCTAATGCAGAGACAGACAGAGGACCAAGGGACCGCAGCATCGCATGCCTTCCTGTGTGCATGCCCAGGTAATGAGAGCTATCTCACCGCACCGCGGCCACTAAAGGAGCCGCAACATGCCTTTGTCGTACAGTTGGCCAGGCCGGCTAAACAGCCGTCACCCCCGCAACTACTAAGAGTAGCTGCAATGCTAGTCCCTTTGTTAATGCCCACAATTGTATGATCAGGACAACTTTGCTACCCAAAACCAGCGCCCTTTGGAACTCCTTCACCAGAAATGGTTCTCTTAAGCGGTGGTGTTTGGGCAGAGAAAATTGGTTTAGGATGCAAAATCTGAATAATGTTTATTTTATGATGTTTGTGTTTGTTTGTACTGAGAGACTCAGCAATCTAAGTATTGGCAGACTAGCTAATGTTAATAGACAGTTCATTGAAGCTAATTATGCATTCTATGTTTTGTTTTAAATTAAGATACACTTTTTTTAAAGAGTGGTTTTAGACACAGATTGGCCATAGCCCACCATCAACGCTTATACATTTTGATCCTTGTATTAATGGTATTTTAAGGTACATGTTCGACTTTAAGGAAGCTATAGACTTCTCTTTTGTTAGCTGATACAACTAACGGTGAGCACCGGTCAAGGCAAGCATATTATTGTCTTGATGTAAGACAGCTAATTAAACACCATCATCCAGAAGATTGGTTTTATCCAGCAAATCTTATTCTTTTTTTTGCTTGGTAGTTTTAGTTGAATTGTTCGAGGATAGTGAAGAGTTTGTTGATTGAAATATGTTTGACTTGGAGTTGAATTATTTTTGATAATAAATCATTGCATTTTAAAAATTATTCGAATTTATTCCGTGTGTGCAGAGTTTGTCATAATTGTTCTTAAAGACTCTGAACTGATCACAATCATGACAAAGCAGGGAAGGGATAAAAGATTTTTCATTTCTTTAACAAGATGAGAGAAAAAGATCAGTAGAACTCAAGACGGGTCTCCAGGCGGCAACTAGGGGGAGAAGAGTTAGGCTGGGTTTTGAATGGAAATGAGGAGTTTGTATAAATGTAGAGAGATACGTATTGTTCTTGGAATGGAGAATGATCCAGGGAAAGGTAGGCAAGTCACTGAACTGAGTTTAGCAGGAGTTTGGGTTGTGGTAATATTCTTCTCTTTTTGCACATGGAATCCAAGGCATGGGGGGGTTTTCGGCATTTGAGTACAAAACGTGAGGTAAAGGTTTGTCCCGGGCACCAGCTAAGGTGCAGTCAGGAAAAAAAGAAAAAAGGAGGTAGGGGCAAGGTTCCCCAGACACCAAATTTTTAAAGGGAAGAGACTCTCTGGTGCCATTAAGGATTCCAGGAATTTAAGGAGTTTCTGTTAAGGAGGAAAAAAAGACAAGAAATTTGGGATCATGAAGAAAAAACACGCTCGAGGTGAGCCTGTGTACCGCTCTGAGAGAAAACAACTGGGTCGTTTTGGGACCCAGTTTTTCTTTAACCCACCTCCTGATGGCCTTAACAAGCGCAGTTGCAGAAGCTCCCAAAACCTGCCCTCACACCCCGAAGCAGTGAAAGGCAGAAGAAACCCTAAATCCCTGGCACAAAAACAGGAATGAGTTTTGTTTTTTTCAAAATCCACACTTGTTCCACCTTTTTCTGATTGCCCAAGCCATGCCTTATTGGGTGCTTTTCACGGGGAAAAAAATTTAAAAGAAAAAATTTTATTTAAATAAAATAATAAAAATAAAATTAAATTTTAAAATTAATCATAATAAGAATTAAACAACTTTTTTCCATTTGGTAAACGTCGATCTTCAAATTACGCTAGGCCTTCAGGTGAAAGAATTTGGTTTTATGTGTGGCAAAACTATAAAAACCCAAGCTGCCTGCTAAATTTCTCCTTTTCAAAATTTGTTTACTGGTAGAAACTCAAGGTGATATGCGCTAAAAGCAGAGTGTATGTAAACAAAAAAACTGGTTTTGGAGCGAATAAACAAATCTGCACCCTTTTCCATTCGGCACATGTGAAAAATATTCTGAGCTGAAATAAAAATGAAGCCGATCTGTATCAGAGGCCAATCCTCTCTCATGAGAATGTGTTAATTTTATGGTGTAACCGAGGAGAGAGAGACATGTCAGCAAATGATGGAATGCAATTTCACAACCAAGCTTATCCTTATGCGCCATTATCCGTCAATGAAATGCTTCGCTCTAATTTGGAGAGCTAAATGCAGCCCTGCGGAGCTACATCTCTAGCAGTCGAGTCAAATTAGGTCAGAGCCATTCCCAAAGCACTCTGAACAGATTTATCAAGAAGTGTTTTCAAAAGAAACAAAAGGCAAAAGTGATTAAAGAACCAGAAAGAAATATGGCGAAGTAAACAAAGGAAAAATAAACTCAAAGGTGATGAGTGTTTTATATTTAATGGACTTGAAATCACAGAATATGCAGATCATGAACAACAAGTTGTTCAATCGCTTGAACCGTGCATCTAGTTGGTTCCACTTTAAATTAGTTTCCCGCAGATTTATCTGATGCACAATTAAACCCAATATTAAATGTACAAGCTGTATGCTATAAACCAACTGTCTCATCAGCTGCTGAAGGTGCTAGTGCCCCTTTTATACCATTCTGGCTTGAAGTTTTAATAGCTTTCAAATCTTTTTCATGCAGCAGGGCTACAGCTTAAAATTTTCCCCAATTATCAAAAGGAAAATGGTCATTAGAATAATGCAGCACATTTTTCGAGCCTTATTGCATTTTTGTTTCTTAGATCAAAAAGAATAGGTCATTTTTCAAAGTTGATTATATGAACAATGTATTATATTAACTGCATCAACCAGGCTAAAAACAGAATAAATTCAATTCAAGTCAGTTTTTTTATATAATGCCAGTTCAAAACACATGTCGTCTCAAGGGACTTTAAAAAGTAATTTCAATTGAATCATACTGATTCCAAGTCAAGTACAAACATTGCAATATATCCTTGTTATCAAAGAATGCAGTGATTTTTCGGTCATTATTAGAAAACAAACTTTTCTATCTAAGGAAACCCAGCAGATTGCATCGAGTCAATAACTTGTAGGGGTATAAGTTAACCCCAGAAAACATCCCTTGTACCCTTAAATGTTGTGTAAGAATTTGTAAAGGGATATTCCTAAGCATTTCATAAGCATTGTTGAGATTTTTTTTCTTTATTTATTTTATTATTATTATTATTTTTTTTATTATTTCTATATTTGCTGGGTATCCTCCATCAGACAGTATCTAACTCTGTAATTCAGTTTTCAATGTACAGGTTCTCTTCTTACCTGTGTGTGTCACATTCTGAAATGATTTCTGTTGCTCCTATTTGAATTCAGTCATATGGTGTATTTTTTAATCTCCTAAATCAGTGTTGTTCATTTCTCAGTCAGCTCAGTAGCTTCTTGTTCCATTTATCCCACTAGCTTTTAGCTCCCAATTAGTCCATCTTTCTATGTACCTGTCCAACCACAGTTGAGGTCTACAGACGGCGTTACAAACTGAACAAGGATACGTATTATCACTACATTGTTTTTTTTGTCTGACATAAAGACTAATACTTCTAAAGCTTTGCTGGTGTCAGACTGCAACATATCAGATTTTGAAAACGCCTGCTTTCTCAAAGGTTTATTTTTAAAAAGGCACCAGCAACTAGCATGGGATCAAACTCTCTTGCCTTCCTGAAAAAGACTCTAGAGTGTTGGAAAGGGAGGTTTCAGCCAATTGTTGAACCTTGGATTTAGGAGCAATAGAAAGGCTTTCATCCTAAAAGTGAAACAGAGGACTAGATCTTCTCCTTGAATTAACTACTACATGGGAGATTTTTTTCATTTTATGGATCTGGAAAATGCTCATGACCATGTCCTTTGAGGTATTTTGTGTTGCGGGTTGTGAGAATATGAGCATCCAGGGTTAATTTTTGCAGCCATGTACTTGAACCATATCATTTTATACTTCGTTGTATTTAGGGTAATGTCATGAAACATGAATATAAATAACTACATAAATGCTCAAATTACAATTAATTTCATTTGTATACTGTTTTCTGATAACATTGTATTACACCCTATTTTACAGATATTTTCATTCTGATTCTTATTTAGAGCAATTGATTTCCATAAAAAGTGAACGAACTCCTAATCATATACTATAACTCAAAGCATACGCCTCCTGGCAGATAATATTTATCTAAGATGTATAACCAAATTTCCTGGAAGTAGACTGAGTGGATTTCAAAAGACTATCTTAGCTGTTGATGTCAAAGTAGGTATGGCTTGACACATGCCCAGTGTTACATGTTCAGCAGGAGACAGCTCTATTTTCCATTCGATAAAGTAGAAACAACCACAAAGATGGAAAATGGCAGAGAAGCAAAATAAGCAGCACTCCTTAAAAATAATGACCATGTTGATTTCTCAAACAGAATTTTTAAATAAATGTCTACAGGTTGTTTCAGAAGACAACTTATCTCACCTCCAACATCTTGTTGCTTTGCAGCTCCTATGGCCCTTTTCCACTAATCTATGCTCAGCTTGACTCTACTCACTATTTAGGGTTTTCCTTTAGTAACGGTTTCGTGGAACCATTGCTATTTTCAGTACATGATTGAATTTTGTGAGCCGAGTCATGCAAAAATTGCAACATCACAAGGCTGTTGGTCACTGATTGGGTAGGGGGCAGCATCACTAGTCCTGTCACTCAAGCGACTCCCTTACAAGACTCAGAACTGTTATTTTTAAGTAAACACAACAGCACCTGAGCATATTCTGGTATTGAAAGAAAAGACTGACATTTTTGTGCTTGGTAGCTGAGGAGAAGGTAAAGAGGGAGCTGGATGGAGCAACCAGAAATGCTAAGGTATTCAAAGAGATGTTGGCCGTTCAGGGCTACCAGTGAACACCAAAGCAATGCTGGGCGAAGCTTAAAAAGTCGAAAAGCAATTACCGGACCAACAAGCCCCACGACGGCCGGAGCAGTTCAAACCAGAAACATCTACGGTAATCTACCGGTACGCAATGTGAGGGGGAGAGGCCAAGTAGCGGCTACTGCGGTACTGGATTCCATGGTAAATGATGGTGAGTGACTTTAAGCAACTTTTTTGTTACTTTCGTTGTCTGTTGAGCTAACCTCTCCCTCCTACTTCCCTATTTCTAATGGGATTGCTCAATCCAGCTCTCCATCCAACATGTCCGGACTTCCCTAAACCTGAAAGATATTACTAAGCAGGTTTACTGAATGTTCTGTTTAAGCTGGTGTCGGGAAATGACTCGTCTAATCTCTAACAGCCTGCATCCAATAGTCTCGCCCTTCTTCAACTGGAGGTCTGGACGACCGAGTAGCCCACAGCAGTCATCCACTCCTCGACAGTCACTTCTGTTAACGGCTGCTCATTCCATAATATTACAACTTAGTATATGGGTTAGATTAATTTTGGTGATTCGGCATGACCCCCAAAGGCGCTGTTTTAACAAACTTGGCTAAGGCAATCTATAAAAACCTCCAAAAATCTCTTAGAACCAGGCAACAAGACTTTTTACCACCATTGAAAAACCAAAAATAAGGTGACTAAAATAACTGAATTTCCACGTTTTATCTAGAATTTTATATGCTTTCTTTAATTTTGCAGGGGTCAGTAACAGCTTAAATTCGGCAACACATAAAATTTTCAATAATAGAAATGTATCAATCAACTCAACCTGTCTTTCCCTGATGCTGTAACTAGTGAGTTTGGAGAGGCTTTGAGGACGGAGGCTCATCCATGTACCCGATGGAGATGTTTCTTCGGGTAACGTCGAGCGATTTCTTGAAAGAAAGACAACTTGATCTTCAGGTTTCTTCCTCTAAGTGGACAGACACTGATGCTCCAGGTTTTGATGGTCAAACAGGAACTTTGTTGTCATATGTCTCAGAAGACAGTAGCTTCCAGAGGCTGAAGAGTTGAAGGAAACCCCGGAGGTATAAATGAGTTTGATTCAGGACTTCCAGAAGCCTGAAACTTAGAGCAATCAGTTGTTCACTGATCAAGTTTACTTCTGTTGTCTGGATAAAAAGGCCGTAGATGAAATCAGATTCTTAATTTCAAGGCACAGTCCTTCCAGGGCACATGGGTTGATCCTCTTATTAATGCAGTCGATCAGCTGGGCTGTGTCTCTGGTCCTCTGCTTCGTCTGTAGCGTCTTTCTCCGACCGATCTTGTTCGCTGGTCTTCTGCAAGGAAACAACCACAGTTCCCTTTTGGCATTGCTTTTATAGTGCAGATGCTCTCACTGGCCCTTTGTTAGGCTTCTCCGTTATTGCGCAATATGTTATTGGCCAATACGTTATTGCTCAATACTTAGTCATGGTCATCGTGACTTTCTGGTGCTGTTTTTCAGCCTTCGAGAGACCAGTAATAGGCATGCAGCTGGCTTTATCCTGTTCCTCCCTTCTTTGTGTTGTTGGTTGGCCTTCAAAAGGTTCGCTGTCAGCCCGCAGCTGGCTCTCGTCACTCCTAGTCATGCTACAGTTCTCTCCCTAATCTGCTCAACCTTAAACTTTATACAGTATTATACATTCTGCTCTCACCCTTCTGCATTTACTTTTAGACACAGTTATAAAACCATCACTTAATTCTTTTTATTCATTCATCACAACTGATCAACATTATATCTTTTTCCATAAATAGCTGATTGAGAATTTCTAAACCTTAATGTTTTTTATTTTAATTATCAGTTCTCAATCATATTTCAATCATATGTGTTTTAACTTAATAATCAAAGATTACTCATTTCATTTAATACTGTTAGAAAATAGAAAATGATCATATATCATTTCTTTGGTTACCCTTGTTGTTTATACTCCTGCAAAAGATAAGACAGTTAATATGTGACTCCACACAGGCCTCTCTAGTCTCTCAGACCAGAATGTACTGCACTCTGTACTGCTTTAACTGTGTATTTTAATAATTGCTGCATGGATTACACAAAAGGATACTTTTATACTTAATTTCTATGGATTTCACTGTGAGCAGTTAATGAATGTTGCATGGATTACATTGAAAGATCTCACCTTATTTTGACATTACTCAATCTGGTATGGTGAGCTTACTTTGTACAAACAAATATATTTGTTGATGTCTCCTTCATGAAGACAATAACTCTGCTCTGTTGATATTTGTCATTCGCTTTCTCTTAAGTATGTTGCACCCCTGCTTCTGCTCCTGCACCATCCACAGCTTCAACACCGGCACCAGCTCTGACACAGCAATGTACTCGTACTCGTACTCATCGTCGTCTGCTTTATCCGGGACCGGGTCGCGGGGGCACCAGACTTAGCAGAGACGCCCAGACGTCCCTCTCCCCGGACATCTCCTCCAGCTCCTCCGGGGGAATCCCAAGGCGTTCCCAGGCCAGCCGAGAGACATAGTGTCTCCAGTGTGTCCTGGGCCGTGTCCTGGGCCTCCTACCGGTGGGACGTGCCTGGAACACCTCCCGAGGAAGGCATCCAGGAGGCATCCGGTATAGATGCCCGAGCCATCTCAACTGGCTCCTCTCGATGTGGAGGAGCAGCGGCTCTACTCCAAGCCCTCCCGGATGGCCGAGCTCCTCACCCTATCTCTAAGGGAGTGCTCAGCCACCCTACGGAGGAATCTCATTTCAGCCGCTTGTATCCGCTTGTATCAGCAATGTGCTGTCCTTAGTAAAAACAATGAGCCCATTTCACGTTCAATGTTTTTACCCAATGGGGGAATTGCTGAAATACTTTACTCTAACAAATTTACAGAGAAAATGCCAAGAATGCAGCCAAATTATCACAATTTGTACTTAAGTTGTATTATTAAAGTACTCACTTTCATGTTCTGAAATAATATTAGCAAACTCAAATCCATATTGACTCACTCTGACTTAAGGCCACAGGAAAACTAAATTATTTCAGACCTGAAGCTGCCTTTTTAAAAACAACAACAAAGTGAATAACAGAAGCACAAAATTGGTCTCACACATAACAAAGCACCTTCTCGCTTTGCAACACAAGCTTTATTAGTATTTGTTAACCATCTCCCATTTCTGCCTTTTGTCTAGGAAACAGGAAAAGAATCCCAAATAAGAATCTGTCACCATTTATCACAGAGATGCAGGCAGAAGATACACTTAGTGAGGAACGAGAGGCAAGAGAGTAGGAAGCTTCCTTGCAAAGGGAGGAGATGGTGTAGAATGCTATGTATAATCAAAGATTCATTGGATTGCTGGGAGATGTAGCAGATGCCATGGGTCACCGATATGTGTGACCAATCCAACCTCTCCCAAGTGTTTTTTTTTCTTTATATTATTTGCTCTCCTTGTAAATAGTTTGTATTTTGCAGCAAAAACAACTAAATTTTAACATATGTGTTTGCATCACAATTTCCTATTTTATTTCAGCATACAGTAGTGGGTGGGGTAATAAGTACAACCCAATCATTCGTCAAGGACATTTGCGCAGTGATAGCTCATTTTTAGAAAACAATTACCTAAGTTATTAATTTTTCTTACTGGGTGAGGTCATCACATGAACAACTATTCTTGGAAATACCAGTGCAGAACAAACCATAATCTTTAGTGATAGAACTTCTGTCCCATACTGGCATCTGAATTTTCTGATACTGGGGTGGTGTTTCGTGGAAGTTAATTTCTTTTGACCAAATCACACTAAACCAAAAGTGATTTATCCAACTGTTGATTCTTAGCTTTTTCTTTTCAAAATTCATAGTGAGATACAATGATACGTGTTTGGGTTCATAGCTGGGAAGGCAACACGAGCCTTTTATATCTGCAGCTGCAAAGAACTCTTGCACACACCTGCACACATTTGTGATGCTGACTCCAAAAAGATGTCCAATGCTCCTGTGTGCCGGTATACAGCTTCCACAGTAAAAAGGTCCCTTTCTTTCTTAAGGGCACGCATTCACTAAAATGTGTATGTTGTTGCTCCAGAGCTGGATGCAGTTTGTTGTACAAAAGGCCAAACGTTTGTTCAAATATCAGGATATTCTGCAACCACTGCACTTTCGTAAAACTGGAAACAAAAACATCCCACCACTGGAAGGCTCGGTCAAATGCCCAGAGTAATGCTCAGTAGTGATTAATTTACAATGGGAGAGTCATCTCAAACACACACACAGCATAGATATTACAACTAATATTTTCAACTGTTAAATCATTGTACACTATAGCATACTAGCATTAGGTAGCTTTAGTTTACCCTTACATGACGTTTAGCTTGTATCCTTCAGTTTGATACCGCTCCATGGCTTCCCTCTCGCTTTTCTGTACTCTCTGTGGCTTTATTCTTTCACTCTAACAAAAGCGACAGACTGAGCAGAGGGTCCTCTATTGTTGTGTTGTGTTGGTGTCACATACAAATCATGTCATGTTACTTTTTTGGACTGTGTCACTGCCTTGCTATGACAGTCCCGCCCACATTGAGATAGTACTCCACTGTAATGAAAAATAAACCAAACTGTGTGATATATATATATACAGGGGTTGGACAATGAAACTGAAACACCTGTCATTTTAGTGTGAGAGGTTTCATGGCTAAATTGGACCAGCCTGGTAGCCAGTCTTCATTGATTCCACATTGCACCAGTAAGAGCAGAGTGTGAAGGTTCAATTAGCTGGGTAAGAGCACAGTTTTGCTCAAAATATTGAAATGCACACTATATTATGGGTAACATACCAGAGTTCAAAAGAGAACAAATTGTTGGTGCACGTCTTGCTGGCGCATCTGTGACCAAGACAGCAAGTCTTTGTGATGTATCAAGAGCCACGGTATCCAGGGTAATGTCAGCATACCACCAAGAAGGACGAACCTCATCCAACAGGATTAACTGTGGATGCAAGAGGAAGCTGTCTGAAAGGGATGTTCGGGTGCTAACCCGGATTGTATCCAAAAAACATAAAACCATGGCTGCCCAAATCACGGCAGAATTAAATGTGAACCTCAACTCTCCTGTTTCCACCAGAACTGTCCGTCGGGAGCTCCACAGGGTCAATATACACGGCGGGCTGCTATAGCCAAACCTTTGGTCACTCATGCCAATGCCAAACGTCGGTTTCAATGGTGCAAGGAGTGCAAATCTTGGGGTGTGGACAATGTGAAACATGTATTGTTCTCTGATTAGTCCACCTTTACTGTTTTCCCCACATCCGAGAGAGTTACGGTGTGGAGAAGCCCCAAAGAAGCGTACCACCCAGACTGTTGCATGCCCAGAGTGAAGCATAGGGGTGGATCAGTGATGGTTTGGGCTGCCATATCATGGCATTCCCTTGGCCCAATACTTGTGCTAGATGGGCGCGTCACTGCCAAGGACTACCGAACCATTCTTGAGGACCATGTGCATCCAATGGTTCAAACATGTATCCTGAAGGCGGTGCCGTGTATCAGGATGACAATGCACCAATACACACAGCAAGACTGGTGAAAGATTGGTTTGATGAACATAAAAGCGAAGTTGAACATCTCCCATCGCCTGCACAGTCACCAGATCTAAATATTATTGAGCCACTTTGGGGTGTTTTTGGAGGAGCGAGTCAGGAAACGTTTTCCTCCACCAGTATCACGTAGTAACCTGGCCACTATCCTGCAAGAAGAATGGCTTAAAATCCTCTGACCACTGTGCAGGACTTGTATATGTCATTCCCAAGACGAATTGACGCTGTATTGGCCGCAAAAGGAGGCCCTACCACCATACTAATAAATTATTGTGGTCTAAAACCAGGTGTTTCAGTTTCATTGTCCAACCCTGTATATATATATATATATATATATATATATTATATATATATATATATATATATAACACACACACACCCCCACCCCATCCCCCAGGCAGCCCACCGCCTCGATTTAAAAAAATCCTAGAGATCCTAGCGTCATAGCACTACTTAGGATGACCTGGTATAACAATCACAGCAGATCTTCCTGCTTTGACCTTAAAGAATTGCACTGGAAAATCCTTTAATGGTGAGCATTATTATTATTTGGCAGAATGTTGCTTGGGATGTTAAGATTTTTGTCAAGGCACAGTGACCCAAAAAAGCACATCATCTACCTGCTTGGTAATTACCTTTTTTTCTGAAAAAAACAGTAAGCAAAATGCAAAGAGATATCATGTGTTGTTCCAGGCCAGCATGACTGGACAAACTGACATAACAAGAAAGAATAATTCTTGTTCTTCCTGTTAGTTTTATATCTGCACTGTTAACATGTTTAGGCTGGCCAAACATCCATGGCCTTTGTTGTATTCAAATTGATTTCATAAACAGTCTCAATATATTTTACCATCTGGGATATGCTTGGAATATGCTCAACTCAAATATAAATCCATCATCCCTGTAGATAGTGAAAACATCTTCCAATGATTTCCTAAATGATTCTAACTATACAAATTTAATTTTAGTCTATATGTTTAAAATAAATAATAATCAAATATTTTTTAGCCAAATTAGTGGCAACACTGTGGGCTCTTCATCTACTGTTATTTTTACTCTCTTCATAGAACTTCTGTAATTTTATTTACAATTATTATATCTGACTTTTAAACAAGGAAAATTCAGCATAGAAGACCAAAGTGAGGCAGAAGCTCAAGTATTCTACTTTCAAATTCTCCAAATATGCATCAACAAGGTTTCGTGGGAAAATGAAGTTGCAGTAACTGTCAGTGAGCCACAAGGGCTTTCACAGAAGGACACAGTCATTGTCTCTCAGTAACGAGAAAGCAACGAAAAAGCAAAATAGATGCATGTGTACTTAGCTTGCCTACAGTAACTCTCTTGTGCCACCAGTTATCATTATGTGTGAAACATTCTAAGAACGCAACACATTTCTAGTAAAATTAATCAAAAAGTAATCAGCAAGTTATCAATATATTGATAATATACAAATATATTATTAATACATTGATATGGGTCGACTGTGGCTGAAGTCGACTGAAGTTCTTCCTGTAACCGGTGGGTTGCCGATTTGAACTACGCTCTGTCCATCTCAGTCATTGTGTCCTTCGGCAAGAAACTTCACCCGCCTTCCCTGCTGATGGTGGTCAGAGGGCCCTGTGGCACTGATTGTATGGCATCCCCACATGTCAGTCTGCCCCAGGGCAGCTTAGGCTACATTGTAGCTTACCACTGTCAGTGTGTGAATGTGTGTATGAATGGGGGGATGACTGATTGTAGTGTAAAGTGCTTTGGACTAGATAAAGCGCTATACAAGTGCTGGCCAGTTACCGTTTGCAATTAGTTGAATAATATTTGAATTAATTTTAAGCTAAATTAATTTTCAAATTATCCATGTATTCTAAGGAACTGATCTCAGGCTTGACGGGGGGTGCCTTCTTTCTCAGCTCGTGATTGAAACGGTGCCTATATCCAGCGGTCAACTGGTGAAAGGCAGGTCACACCTTGGACATATCGCCAGTTCATAACCGGGCAACACAGGGTAGACTACAATGCCCACAGACTTACATCTGAGTACAATCTGGAAATTTAGAAGAAATAAAATGATACAACATTTTGCCCTTTTGTATATTTACCAGGACAGAATAGTAAAAAAAGTGGATCTGAGTGTCTAGAAACCTTTGATTTGTAATTCATGAGTTCTTGTTTCCATGAAATATGAATAACAAATAGCATTTTTTCTTAACCCCCTTTCAGATCATTTTTTGATCAACACGTATTTGTTATGCCTGGCAGTCACTTAAAAGATCTTGGGATTATGACTTCCTCAAATCATAATCTCGTAACCTCTCAGGGGTGATATGGAGTCGTGGTTGCATATTTATTGAAGAACTATTATCTAAAGGGCTTTAGTTGCTCTTCAAAATGGGAAACAAACGAGAATATCCTAATCAAACAAGGCAAATATGTGTTGACCTTTGTAGGCCAAGAAAAAACTGCAGGAAGACTTGGATTCCTAAATGTAACTATATGTACTAGCAGAGCAATGATTATTTAATGGATTCTCGTGTACTTCTCAATTTCTAGCTTCCCCTGACTCATTGTAATACCAATAAGGTCTTCATCCTACTGCATCCATTCATACTGCATGTCCGAACAAATGTAAGTGGTCACATAATTCTGTAGTTTACATTTGTCAATTTATACAAGCTAGAAGAGAGAATTGTGGTCATTTTTGTTGATGGATATAATAAATATACACAATTTAGAAAACTCTGGCAATTTTTATTTTTAAGAATAAAAGAAAAGGTTCAAAGGTAAGTCTTTCTTTTCAAAAATAACAGTAAGTGTGTTGCGATTCCTGGTGGGAACTGGCTTGAACAGTTTGAGAAGTTTCTCCCTTTGAGTGACAGAATAACTATGTTATTGTTACTAATAAAAATGCATGTAAAGTTCCGACTAAAAGCAAGTAATTCTCATTCTTCGGGGATAGCCAAATCAAAGTATTTTTGTTAATCCAAACTGACCTAAATCATGAAAAGTAGCCTTATTTAATGTCAGAAAAAATAAGTGCATTTGTATGTGTATGTTTATTTCTGGTTATCACAGTACATATAGACTTAAAAAAAAATGTAACATAGGTTTGAGAAAACAGGTCATTACATTTTAAACTTTTTACTCTCATGATCTTTGAGGTCTCAATAAGTTGGAAAAAGATAACACCCCAATATGCAAAATGTTTGTGAGTATTTAGAATTGATGGCAGTCTCTGTTCACATTTCCAGTTTTCATGAAAGCTGAAGAAACTGATGTCTTAAATGTTTTGTATTTTAGGGTATGCTACTTCTGTCTAAAAGGTATGAATCAGAGAAGACGTTTGTGGGATTTAGTACATTTCTGCACAGCAGAGATGGCAGCTGCCCGTCAGTGAGCCTCAGTGGAACAACAAGCTTAGTGTGGCATCTTCCAAGTCATTACCAATGAAATTCATCCACATCAAATCTTGCTTAATTCTTTTTACTATATATCATGGTGCCTAATATGGAATTTCATGTTAAGGGTAGACTATTCATGCCGTGCAATATAAATTTTGTGTAACAGATTAGTGTAACTAGGGTTATATTGCAGTTTTGGTGTAAAATATCACTGATTAGTCATGTAGGGTGTATAAGTAGGCCTCATTTTGTTGCCTAACAACCACAAATGTCAATATACTCTGAGTTTTAGCAATTTGCCTACGCTAAGAGGTACATGATTGTAATGTAATCATACATGGGTTTTAAATGTTAAAAGAAAAAAAAAATCTGAAATGTGTGCCATTCATTTGTATTCAGTCGCCAAGTCAGTACTTCTCAAACCACATTTTACCTTAAATGGAGTATGTTAAGTATGTCTTGATTAGCTTTACGCATCTAGAGACTGAAATATTAGCCCATTCTTCTTTTAAAAATGGCTAAAAATCAGACAGACTGGATGGAATGCTTCAGACAACAGAAATATTCAAATTGTGACAGAAAAGATAAGATTTAGGTTCATGCCAGTCTGACATAAATATGCTTTGATCTAAACCATTGCAACTCAGCTCTAACTGTACGTTTAGCATTTGTGTCCTGCTGGAAGGTGAACCTTTGATATAATCCTCCTTTATTTCTCCCTTATGGGCAAGCTTCAACCCAGTTTCAAATCTTTTACAGCCTCTAACAGATTTTCTTCAAGGACTGTGTTTAGCTCCATCCATCTTTCCATCAGTTCTGACTAGTTTCCCAGTCCTTGCCGAAGAAAAGCAGCCCCACAACATAATGCTGCCACCACCACGTTACTGTTGGGATAGTGTGTTTAGGGTGATTACCATCTTGTAGGCTGGGATAAAATAACTAAATGCAGATAAAGAAAGCATCTTCTGAGTGTTGCTGCAGTCAGAAGAGGTTACAACAATAACCTTTACTTGTGGCTGTTACACTGCTGGTCATACAGTCACCCTTTACACCGGATTACCTTTCTATAAATCATGCACAAGAAACAAACTTGCTCCAATAAGACATTAATTTATAAACGTCATATATTATAGTCTGAGTTGAATTTCATCTGTGATTAAAAAAATACAGAGTTACTCTCTTCTTTCTTCCTCAATAAGAGACAATTGCTAATATTAAAAAGTGTCTTTTTTTCACATCTGCAGGATATTCAGGTACAATCTGTCCAACATATAGAAATACTTCCAGATGTGGAGGTGACAGCTCCCCATGACACCAATTACCTGTGATGTGGAAGAAACAAGCCTACAAGCTAAAATTAGCAGGCCAAGGGACTGTCACACTGTGAATTCAGAGAGAAAGACAAAAGCAAAGAATTGATAAACTTAAAAAAATTATATACTTTGAAATGTAGCAAAAATGTGAGAAAAGAAGAAACCCCAAGAGCTAGAACCAAAACCTAAAACTCCACATCCTTTTCCTGCTTTTGACTGAAGAATATTACCAAACTTTGCTACCTGAATATGTGTATTAAAATAACATTTTATAATATACATTCTTTGGTGATTTGTACTTATTTTAGTCATAACATTAACATGCATAAAGAGATCAAACATCCCAATCAGAAGTCAGTTAAATTTGTGTCCGTTTAAAACCCTCATTTGCTGGAGTTGTGTCAGGTGCACCAGGTAACTATGAGTTCTGGTATAATTTGAGCTTTCAAAGCTAACCGATCCTGACATCACAACCCTGAAAAGACTGTTAGAGATTTTATTTCTCTGTCACGAGCACAAAAAGGTTCCGTTAATGGAATAAAAAAATAAAGGAAAGCATTCTATGTTTTGGATATGAGAGTTAATGAGTGATGATTCTTTTTTTTGAAAACCCAAGCTTTAAAAGGCTGCTTTTTACCTGGGAGTTTTATTGGAGTGCAAGTCTTTGTGGAGATATTGATAAACAGGGTTTAATGAGGAATTGAACACAAAGAATTTTTGGTCAAGGTTTAGGTATTTAGTGCAGACAGAAATATCAAAAACATTTCATTGCAAAAATATTTGTACACCATTTTCTCACATTACAGGCACAGATATCAGTACATTTCTTGGGAATGAATGTAATAAACATAAAGTAGCATGATTGTAAAACAGAAGAAAAAGGATTATTTTTAATAGGTTAAATAATAAATTAATCAGAAAAGTGTGGTGGGCGTTTCTATTCAGCCATGTTTAATCTGATAGTCTGAAATAAAATCGTGTGCCACCAACTGGCTACAACTACAAACCTCCCAAGACATGTCCGTCCACTTAAACAAGTGGACGCAAGGCGAAGAGAGCATTAATCAGAGAAGCAGCCAAAAAGCCCATCAAAACTCTAGAGAACCTGAGATCAGCAACTCAGGTGGGAGAATCGATTGACAGCACAATTATCAATAATGCTCTCTACACAATTTGGACTCTATAGAAGAGTGGCAAGACGTACTGTTTGCAGTTTGCCACAAGCCATGGAGGGGACACAGCACAATTAAACATGGTAGTGGCAGCATCATGCTGTGGAGATCCTTTGCTTTAGCAGGAACACGGAAGCTAGTCACTGGAGTTGATGGAAATAGTGGCTGAGGTAAAACACAGGTCAAACCAGGAAGGAAGCCTAGAAGATGCAGCAAAAGACTTGAGACTGAGCAGGAGGTTCACCTGTCAACAAGACAATGACCCTAAACATACAGCCAATTCTACAATCGAATAGTTTAGATCAAAGCATATTCACCTGGCACAATGGCACAAGTTCAGACCTAAATATATTTAAGAATCTGAGAAAAAATATAACATTTCTCTTCACAAAAACCTCCCATCCAATCTGACTAAGAGCTATTTGGTAAATAACTATGGGTGAAATTGTCAGGCTTTATGGGTGCAAAGCTGGTAGAGGCATACCCCAAAAAGGTGGTTCTACAAAGATTTTACTCAGGGAGGCTAATTAGAAATGCGTTGCATGTTTTTAGATGTTCTTGTAGAAGAATTAGGGGATTTATCATTTTCCTATCACTTCACAAATATGGACTACTTTGTGTTCATCTATCCCATTAAATCTTAATCATATACACAGGGATCTGTGGTTGTAATGTGACAAATTGTAAAAAGGTTGGAGGGGTGTGAAAGCACAGCATGAGAGCTCAGAAAATAGGAAAGAAGCATATGTATCTAAATAGACAAAGACAATATTACTAATCCTTTGAATACACAGTTAATATTCCATTGTTTGAATTACATAACACTTAAAAACTGTTGGCAGAAGATGTTGTCTCATAAATTTGATAAAATAATAAGTTGTGATTTATGTTGTGAATAAGGATTTAGTTAATGACGTTTTAGAGGTGAATTTTGAACCTGAATTATTTCAGTGGTATTCATGGTGATCTTAACACAGATATTGTGATGGTTGAACTTCCTTTAAACTGACCATGAAGTGACCACTTCCTTCTTGAAGGGAAGACAAGGTGTTTACTCACCAGTACCAAAAAGAATCCCACTTTCAGAAAAAAAAAAAAAATCGCTATAAACACATGTGAGTACCAAGACAAAGCACCAGTTATACGTTTCTGTCCTTTATATTAAATGAGATTTTACTGCTTATTATACAGTGGATGACTTTTTGATGTTGAGGGGATGTTTTAAATGCATAGGGCTGTGGGTTGGCCATTTGTGACGGCCAGTAATTGCAAGGTTTGCGCTGTGATAATATCAATTTATCATTTTGTGTGTGCTGTCACAGAGGGAGTCAGTGTTTGTTTTTCATAACAATAGAAAATATTTACACCCCTAATGAGAGAATACAACCTTTTTCAGGGGAAAATAGAAAAGGCAAAGTGATACAGCAGTCACATTTGAGCTGAGTGAAATTTACAAGTGGATGTCTTCATTTTGGTCCCGGTGAAATTACATGTCATAGGGAGCATTACATCAGCGACCAAAGGCAAAATGCAACACCTTTTGCCAATATCTTATCAAATGGACAGCAAAACAATACGTCAATGATCACAAGCCAGTAGCCGCTCATTGCTGTGGTAACACAGTCCCAGGTGAAGAAGAAAACATCCACAAAGATCACACTTTGACATGATTAGAGCGTGATGACTCCCTGCAGGGCGTTATGACAGAGCTCTGACTCTTCTACACGGTGACTAACTGTTCCTACGTTGCTCACTATATCCTCTGGGCAAACGTGTCATTCAATAGAAAAAAATATAGAATTTTCTCTCTAAAGAATTTAAACTAATATGGACCTTATGTAGCCTGTTATGTAATCCGCTGCAGTGTCAGCGTGATTAATATTACATAAACAAGATGCTTGTTTTCAATTTGCAAGTGAAAACAGGAAACACAACTTTTATGGACAGATTCAATCTTCAGCAGCTTCAAAATGTTCATTCCACAAGTTTAGGTAACAGAAAATGAGTAGAAACTGACTTCTAATTAAAATAAACTGGGCTCCACACCACACCTGCAATGCTATTCTGTTTAGTTCAGCCTCTTTAATGCATTTCTGTCAATTGTACTTGTATAAATGTAGTTTCGAGGGTTAAAAATTTGTTGAAAATCATTGATTTTAATTAAATTTAAATTTAAATTTGCTGTGATATTTTGGCTAAAGTTGGAACATTGGGTCACTCAGTCTAACTGCTGCCTATCATTTTAGATGTAGTTACTTGTATAAATTTATGAAAAATACCAAAGACAACAGTTCAACAGATAGAAAATAGTTTTTTAGCACCTTCAGCACCCAACTTTAATTACTGTAGAAGATAAATGTGTATATTTTATATATATATATATATATATATACATTTGATAATTGTTGGATGTTTTCTATTTTCTCAAGCCATTGATTAACTGTGAACCAGCACACTGCACAATATATTGTTGCAGTCAGGTACAAAACTTTTGATTAAGAAAACATTGGGGGCTAACAAAAATTAGTGCTGGTGTAAAACTTCTGCACGGTACTGTATGTGGAGAAGGAAGGCACCAGTAAGATATTGCTGGCAGTAACCTTGCATGCTGACTGAACTTGTTTGTTACACATCTGTCCATGCATACAGCTGAAGAGAGGCATCAGAATGTAATGTAATTTCTTTGTACCTAACACTCTAGCAAAAACAGCTGCTAATGTCACGGGTCTGAATAAGAGCCGATCTAACCTTTGGTCTAGAAAGCTTTGTTGAAAACACCGGTGCTGTTTATAGACAGTTGATAGAGTTACAACAGGAAGAAATGAGGGAAAGGAACCTATAATGAGTTCACCTGCCAGTGCTGTCAGAGAGATTGCTATTTAGCAGGCAAGGGGAAATCCTGCATCTCTGCAAATGCCTTTGGATCGTCAATATAATGGCTTTGGGGCATAATAAGGCAACTATGTAGTGTATGCATGTGCTTTCTCAGTTAGTTGTCATTACATTTAAAGTTGAAACGAGTTCCTTTTAAAAACACACAACCTTTTTTTTCCTCTTTAACCTAAATTACTCTGCCTTTAAACAGTCCGAGTTATGATGTCATGATTTTTTAAGATTCTAATAGCTTAATTCGCAATATTTGAGTTAGATGGAGGTAAATCTGTGAAATAGTTTCGGTAATCTTTCCTGATCTAAAACAAGAAGTTAGTCTGATTTTATGTCAGTGAAAAATGAAGGTTAGGTGTCTTTTTATAGACTGTATGTGAATATAGTTTTTCAGCTGTGTGTCATCCTCATTGTATTTTGCATTTCGGCATTGATAAATATATATTTTTTTAAATAAACAAACAACCTTATATAAATATTTTTTCTAGGCAATTCATTATTGGATTAGCACTTATTTTTCAGACCTTTTTGAAGAATGGGTGATGTTTAACTTAAAGGCTTTCCAAAATAGGATTGTCTTGTCTTTCCAGTCTATCATATAAATTCAGCGATAAGCTTGGGAGAATGGAAAATGGAAATTTATGTGTATGAAATGTCATGAAATTCAATTAACTACAAAGCTGAAAGTACGGGTTCTGCATGTCCAGGTTTCCCTTTTTAACATCTCATCATAATCTCAAAGCTTTGGAAAAACATTTTCACTTGGCAAAGGGGGCCACATTCCTGCAGGTGCTGATGCAAATACACAAACCAACACACATGAAAGCCCCCAGTGTTTATGGACAATACAATCTGGGCATTATTTAGCTATGTGTAAGAGGGAGAGTATTTAGAAAACCTCAATTAGGCAATGTGGGATGATTCTGATGGGAGAACTGCATTCTGAGTGGAAGGCTAACGCTTCTTTTTTTATAGTGGATCACAAACGGAGAAGAGGGGAGAGCAAAGAGGTCGGCCCTGATGACCTGATTGGCCCCAATCGTTGCAGGGGATTGTTGGACCACATGTTGGGGAGCTAGCGGAGACACTGCTGCTTACTCTTTAGTCATCACTCATCCTCTTGGCAGAAAAATTCCTTTACTTGTGTCAGCAACATTCAATACAAGTTTAAGTATACAGTTCATTTATATTGCTTGAACCATTTTACTATTAACGACATACGATTAAGAATTCAATGTATTCTTATTGGGTTTTATATGATAGACCAACAAAAAAAGAGCATACCAGTGACTTTGAAAGAAAAGGATATATGATATGAATAAAAATCGTAGTCTAAAGTCTAATGTAAATGCACGTGTGTAATTAAATCTCAGTATAAAACCAGCTGTTCTGTGATGGACCACATATGGAGAAAGCTGTAAATGTAATGTGTAGTTTACTGCAGGGCTAGGTTACAAAACAATATTTTAAGCTTTGAAACATCTCACATCTGTTCATTCCATCATCTAAGATCGGAAAGAGTATGGTTCAGTCGCAACCCTACAAATTGAGAGGACAACTACTATTCATGTAGGCTACTCCACAAATCTGGCCTTCACGAAAGATTGGCGAGAACAAAGCCATAGTTTAAATACAGCCGTAAGAATACCTCCACTTTGCAAGACACCATAAAGAGGCACAGAAAACAAGTGGAAGAAGGAGGTCTGCATCAAAACTAAACTTTTTGGCCAACATGCAATGTGCGATGAGAGGCTGAAAACGAACACTCGGAACGCATCATTCCAACAGTGGCAACAGGATCATGCTGTGGGAATGCTTTTTCTCAGCAGGGAGAGGGAAGCTGGTTATATTTGATGGGGAGTTTGATGGAGCCAAATAAGACAATCCTGGAAGGAAACCTGTTAAAAGCTGCAAAAGACTTAAGACTTGGGTAAAGGTGCTTTGGTCAGATGAGACCTGTGTGTTACCTTTTGGCCTACATGCAAAACACTTTGTGTGACAAAAAACTATGCCCTAAACACACCATCCAAATGACAAAACATGGTATTGGTATCTTCATAATGTGGGTATATATATTTTTAACAAGGACAGCTAAGCATTTCTGTGTTGTTCGGTAGATGAAATGAGCTAATATAATGTTTCAAGAAAAAATTAAAAACACTTGTTTGAGAGTAAGGCAGAGAATTAGCTTCCAGCAGGACAATGACTCTCACAATAAAGGCAGAGCTACCTTTTTAATGTTTTTTTTGCAAAGAACTTGGAAATCTATGTAACCTTTTTTTTTCTGCTTCACAATTATGCATCATTTTATGTTGCTTTATCACAATGCCCAATTTATAAGTAACAAAATGTGAATGGGGTGAATACATTTGCATGGCAGGGTAGAGGCAAGTGTACTAAAGACAATAGAAGTTTTATTTGGTGGCTTTACAACCATGTAGTTTTAAGAGTCCTGTCAATAACAAGAGAAGCAATAAAAAAAGGAATTTACTGAGCAGCTTAACCTCAGTAACTGCCTCAAAGTGTCCCCAATTTTAGCCATTATGTTGTAACTCTCGTGTAGTGATTGGCTAATTTTACCGAGCAAGTGCTTGCTTGCAATCAGTGTGCTGCTGGTAGCCAAACGGAGCTAGTGCAGACAATGACCTTGATACTGTCCAGAGAGGATACGGCAGCACAAGCAGAACACAGCACACCCAGCCACTGTGCAGCGACTGAGCCAGAGCATTACTCAGCTGTATCTGCATAATTAATAATAGAGATGTACTCTGAGAGTTTGTTTTGGATTTACCCATCAAATCTCTGGCTGCTGTAAGTTAGAAGAACAGTTGTAGGGAGTGTAATTTGAAAATAAATAACAATCACTAGGTGAAGGATGATTATGTTTAAAAGCGCGCTCCACTGAAGTGCAAATTTGCGACTGGATTATACTGTATGTGTATGTGCTGGTACAAAATTTGCATATTTGTTTTTATAGTTCATTAGGAGTCGCAGATCCTAATTACAAGGGAGGCAGCACTTGTAAACAAAAGTCACATGGAATGCACGAGGATTTTGCTCATTAAATACTAATGTGGAATAAGGTGTGTGCAAACAGGGGAGTCGGAGCAAATCCAGTTCATACTGATTACCAAGGAGAAAATTCTAGCCATTAATTACCTTCTTAGTGGTATTCAGTGCATGGAAAGTGTTGTGGGCATGAATAATTATTGTTTTTTACAAGCAGGTCCAATTAACCAGATTTTAGCTTTTTTTTCTGTTTGTATTTTCATAAATCCCTCTGCTGTAAATATAGAAGAGGACTCCATAAGGACCAGGCTGAAACTATGAAGGTCTGACTCCTGATTTCAGCTTTCAGTGTAGGGAAACATGGCAGATCTGTTTTTGGGGAGGGATTAAGTTAACTGAAAAATCCAAAGAACAGTAACAGTGTCTGATTCATCGTTACATGTAATATTTTCACTTTTTCTGACTCAATGTGATAATTCAACATCATTGTCAAAAGTAGTTGGATATAACCTTTTCTCTCTCTCCCAGTGTCACATACTGTTTTATAAGGAAGCCTTATTGGAACATGAAAAAATTTAACTCTAAAAAAAAGTCTGAAAACACTGGTGCTGCAGCCATACTTTCCCATTTCTCCTTCTCTGACAGTGGGTTACTGCTGCTTACAGGGTAATTTCCTGTCACTTTTGATGTATATTATGATTTACTAATTTTGGGGTACTCTCCAGGTACTTAATGGTTACTTTGCCCACCACTCACTTGTTACTTTCTAGAGACTTACAGGTACACTCGCACCACTTATGGGGTACAGACCCAACATGTACTTGGTTACAGAATTATTCAGAAAATATTGTGTCATGCTTATTACAATCCATGGCGTACTGCAAACTTTGTTGCAAATAAAAGGGGTTACCATTTTCTCCTTGGTCCTTATATATATATAGAGATATATATATAATATAATTTGTAAATCTCTCTCTCTCTCTCTCGTCTTATACATATATATATACATATATATATATATATTATATATATATATATTATATATATATATATATATATATTATATATATATATATATATAAATTCATTGTTTTTGAGCAAAAACAGGCAAAAAAAGCAGATTCTGAGGTTGGTGTTTTGGAATATTCCAGGCCCTTTAGTGGGTAGATTCCACCACCTATGAAGAACATTTTGAGGTTCTTTCTTTGCCCTTCCACTCTATTTTCCTGCTGCTTATAGGATATTTTTTGCACTATAAAGGGTATTTTCAATACATTATGGTGCACCTTTCAGATACTTGCAATGTAGTTTCCTGCAACTTATGGTCTACATTTTTAGGTATTTTCCTGCTACTTTAGGGGACCATTGCATTATTGTACCAAGCCCCCTTAGATCCTAAATAATACCTAAGAAAGTAGTATTTACCTACATGGTAGCCTACTTATATGTAAAAAAAACCTGCAAGTACTAGGAAAGAACCCAGTAAGTAGCAAGCTCTATTGCATTGCAACTTCCAGCATACCGGACAGAAGAAATTAACACATAAAATCAGAGAAAACACATACAGTATACACAATGTTTCACAATGAAAGTTAGCACTCTTTGGCAATCAGAACTAGAATCATAATTTAAATGAAAAAAGTGGTAATACTCAATTCAATTAACAAAGAATATCATAAAACAAAATGTATTTCAGCAACTTAATCCACTAAGTGAAACGCATACAAATCAATTACACACAGTTCAAGCCTTTATTTCTTTTAATTATAATGATTTTCTGCTTAAACATAATGAAAACGCAACACTTAAAATTTGAATATTACAACCAACCAATAAAAAACATTTTAATATAGAAATGTTGGCTTAATGAAAAATATGTTTAATACCTGCTTGACGTTATTATTTTCAAAAAGTATTTTCAATCTGATGAGCCTCATCTGAATGCATATTCCAACTTAATTGTAGTTCATCATCCTACTCTAAACTGCCTTTTCCTATAGCAATTAATTATTTTTTAATTGTTTTAATAATTCTTTGTGCAATGATGTATATTTAACCAGTGGCACCTGCTGATTCTTCATCCCTCTGAGTGGGTGTGATATTGGTGATATGGTTTCTCAAACTGGATGCAGGTACATCTTTTAATGTTTGTGTTTATGGATGTTGCAGAGTGGCAACTCAAGATTGTAAGAGGATGCTTGTATTTTATTCAGCTGCACGTGGGCGTGACGACATGTCAGGATTAGAGTTTCTCTTTTTTTTATTAATTATTTTTAAATGATTGTTAAATGGAATGTATCTTGAAGTGTCTAGTTAACACTTCAAGATACAATAGATACAATGTACAGTATAATTTTTTCAAGTGTCTAGTTAACTCCCTATCTTCACACCAGCCACAATTTATAGCCACAAGCCCTTATATCTAGGAGACCTGATTCTGATGATATAATTCATGTGTGAAGTATTCGTCACTTCCTGTTTGGACTCGGTGGATTGTTTGGTGTGTGAAGGCTCTCTCGTTTGATCTGATTTCTCTCTACTGTGATATCTCTTACTTGTTATAATACATAAGCACGTTAAAACACATACTTTCTGTTGCTGTATTTAAAGTTTGGCGACTCTCCGTGTTTTACACGGTTTTTTCTAGAAGTGGTAAGGGGTCGCTAGCTTAGCGTTAGCTTTAACTCCACCATGGCTACCCGTTCTGCTGTTTCTCTCTCTGAGTCTCCTCCTCTCTCCTGCTCTCTGTGTCAGATGTTCAGTTACTCCTCTGCCTCCTTTAGTGATAATGGTACGTGTAATAAATGTAGCATTTCTGTAGCTTTGGAGGCGAGGGTGTCGGATTTGGAGGCCCGGCTCCGCGCTGTTGAAAAACCAGCAGATAGCCGAGGCCCCTTAGCTAGCGCGGAGCCACCGAGGGTAGCTCCCCGTAGCAGTCCTCCAGCAGAGCCTGCGCAGCCGCGGCCTCAGGCCGGCTGGGTGATGGTACGTAGGAAGCATAGTCCTAGATCTCAGCCCACAGGTCACCACCAGCCCATCTGCGTTTCTAATAGATTTTCCCCGCTCAGCGACACACCCGCTGAGAAGCCAACTCTGGTAATTGGCAGCTCCATAGTCAGAAAC
Source organism: Crenichthys baileyi (assembly GCA_036173005.1). Classification (NCBI taxonomy): domain Eukaryota; kingdom Metazoa; phylum Chordata; class Actinopteri; order Cyprinodontiformes; family Goodeidae; genus Crenichthys; species Crenichthys baileyi. The sequence goes on along the minus strand of JAHHUM010002052.1, from coordinate 659,042 downwards.
GTGGCACTAGAGACACCAGTGACCATAGTCAAATGTCTGCCAGGGGCCAGAACGGGGGACATCAAATCATACCTGAAACTGCTGGCTAAGGATAAGCATAAATACAGTAAGATTGTTATTCACGCTGGCGGTAATGACACCTGGGCAGGGGTCTGGCTGGGCCTTGGGGGTCTTGGGTCCTGGCGGGTATGCCGCCGGGGTTTTGGGCTGGTGCATACCCGGGCGCCCGGCCCTGGCTTGGGGGCCTTTGGTGCATCGGCGGGCATAAGGGCCTCCGAAACTGGCGGGTAGGTCCCATCTCATGGAAGGTGCTCTTTCCTTCAAGGAGCACATGCCACTAGTGGTGGCATGTGCTAGTGGTCCCCATCGTGGGGTCTGCTTGACTACCCGGCTGGCCCGGTGGTCTTGGTTTGCTTGACTATGGGGGGGGGGGTCCTTTGTTGGGACTTGGCAAACGGGGGTGCCTATTGGGGTCAGCCGGGGAGCTGGCTCCCTGGGAGAGCATTTTGCCCCCCAGTCCTTCCCTCCCCATCCCCGGACACCTCCCTCCGCCAGCTCCATCACATTACCACTCATGGAGGGCCTTGGGGTGCAGGTGCGCCATTGGAGTGCCGCAAGGGTTTTCCATCTCTGCGGTCCCATGGCAGCCTGTGCCCCAATTTTACTGTACAACTTAGACACTCTCACTTATAACATTTTCACAACATTCACATGTAGGGCCTTGGGGGTGGCCGCACTCCATGGCATCAAAAGGGAGGATATCCTCGTATCCTAACCTCTGGTGGCTGCGCTGCTCACTTCTAAGGGTTTAATTTTGCATTTAGACATTGAGGGTTCAGAGTGCGAGGGTGGGGGGGGTGGCAGACCCTCTTCCCCACCGTTCTTTTTAAACGCACACTACAACAACACGCATCAACACCACATTTGAGCTGGCGGAGGCAGGCTTGGGGTCTTTTCACACCCCCGTTCGCTATTTCCCATCTGTGGTCGGAGGCCGGGAGAGGGAGTGGGCCCTCTAGTCGGGTCTGGGCTGGGTTTGGGGGTCAGGTCTTGGGGACTGTCTGGTGCTGGGGCTGGCGTTTCGGCTCTCTCTCTCGGGATCGCTTGGGTTCCCTGGGATCTCGGCCCCTGGCTTTGGGCCCTGTAGGGGGGACTTAGCCGGCATTGATTGGGATGTGGCCCCACTCCGATGGAGGGGCTGGCCGGCTGGACTACTTGGTGGGCCATAGTGCGCCATGCGGGGGTGCGGGTGGCCGGCGGGCTGGGGCACTCCCGGGGTTTGGGGGTGGGGTTGGCGGGGTGCCCGGAAACTGGTGCGGCCGTGGCCTTCTTCCACTGCTTCTGTGGTTCTGGCCCATGGTTGGGGCGCCGGGCTGCAGTTGCTGGTCGTGTGGGTGGGGCGGCGGAGCGCGTCTTGCGACTGCAACGGGGCAGCTGGTGGGCTGTGCTTGGCTTGGAGCGGTTGGCCTGCATGGCCCAGGTACCCGGCTAGTGCATGTATCCCTCTCGTGGACTGGTGGGCTGGGGCTGCTGGCGCTGTCTGGGGGGATTGGGCGGGCTTGGTGGTGGGCTGCACTGCTGGCTATCATGTGTGAGGGGGGGGATCGGGGCGGTGGGTGGGGGGGTGTCGTGGAGGGGCTGCAGCCGGTGGGGTGGAGGGGTTGTATCCACTTCTGGGATATGGAGTCGCCGGCGTTTGGATCGGCTGGGTGGCGATGGTGGAGCTGAGCTGGATAGTGTTTTTCCCTTGGCAGTTGCAGTGGCAGGAATGTTTTTTTTTTTTTTTTTCTTTGTGGGGACATTGTGGGGACGTGGTGGGGACACTGACCCCGGGGATCAGGTGGGTGAGTCTGTCCCGTCATGTTGCGGGGTCGGGGGTCCTGTTGTAGGTGCGGTGCTCGGCGGGGTCTGCCCTGTTGCGCCAGTGGGCGGGGGTGGTGTTGCGCGGGGCCCTTGCCTTGCTGTTGCGGCGCACTGTGTGGTGGGGGAGCTGGGTGCGGCGGGGGTGCTCAGAGCGGGGCTGTATGTAGAGCTTGCGCTGGGTGGGTATGACCTCATCGGCCTCTCGGCTATAGAGTTCACCTGTGGGGGTGTGCCCCTGTGGGGGGGGGATTCGTGGCGTTTGGGTTCGGGGACGTGTGTTCGATATCGGTGTCCCTGTTGGGGATGGCCCTGTGCGAGGTTCATGTTGGGGCTCACTGGGGGTGGGAGACTCATGGGGTCGGGATCGGAGCTCGTTGGGGGGTCGGGACTGCTCCGTCCTGGGGCGGCTCTGGTTGGCGAGCTGGTTTGGGCCATGTGGACGCCTCTTTTGTACATAGCCCCCTCTCCGGAGGTGGATGGGGGTTGGTGGGGACTGGGTTCTGGGCGGGGGCCGAGACCACCCTGGTCTGGGCCTGTCTGCCTGTCTCTGCCCCGGGAGGGAAGGGGACCACCTCCTTGGTCCGGGGGCTGGTTGCCCCTAGGGGCTGCCGGCGCCCGGACCTTGGAGTATAGAGTATGCATGGAGAGTGTGAGTGAGTGTAGGACGTCCATTGTTGTTTGTCTTTACGTTGGGAGCGATTGATTTTATGTGTGTGGATGAGGGTGGGAGTGGGTGACTGTGACTGTGAGTGCCTGTTTTTTTTGTGACAGGTTGGGTCTTGGACTGCTCCCTCTCCTGGATCAGCTTAGGCCCCCCCATATTATGGGGGGCCTATTTCCTCCCCGCCACCCTGCCTGCCCGGGGGTTGGAGTCTCTGCCCGCTGGTGTACTTGTGGTTCTCGGTGTCCGGGGCTGGATGCTTGGGTGTGTGCTGGGCTCACTACCGGTGGCTGCCTGCCGGGGCCTGGACCCCTGGGCTCTGTCGGGCCTCTGTCTTGGGGGTTTGGCGTGTCCCGGGGTCTTGGGTCTCTGGGTCCATGGCTGGATCTGCTCGGAGTGGACGGCTGCTGGCGGGGCCTGTGGGCTCGTCGCTGCGGTTCCCTGGGGCTTCTGCACTGTCGCTGCTGGGTGGCTCCCTGGGACTCTCCACTGCTCTTCTCTGGGGGGTTGCGGTAGTCCCGGCGGTGGTTCTCCTGGGGTTCCTGTGCTTTGGGGGGCCTTTGGATGTCTGTTGCTCGGATCTCCTCAGTGTCCGCCCGGGGACCACGGGGCAGGTCGGTGGGTCCTCAGACTCGCTATTGCTTATTTCTGTGGAGAAACCTTGTATACAAAGCGCATCCACACAGGTGTTGATAGATACACAGATGATCTATATTGGGGTGCACTTCTCACTAAGTACATTTTACATTCATAAATACCGTGTGTTATTTTGTGTATAAGCAAGCAGGGTGTAATCTTTTATTCTATGCATCCTTCTTTCTCTCCTCCACTCTCTCCTCCTTTTTCCCCTCTTTCCCTTTTGCCCCATCTCTCTCTTTGTCAAGCTTCTGTTTTCCTTTTCATTTCAGTCTCCATGTCCGTAACAATTGAAATATTCCCAAAGAAGTTTATAATAAAGTTTCTTTTATAAATATCAAGCAGAGCCTTAAAGCAATAGCTGTGATGCTCCGCTTGTGAAAGTAAATCTGTTGGGCAATTTCTTGGCGCTCAGACAACAATTCTGAGCGCTACTCTGCCGGACAGGACACGGTAAAAAAAAAAAAAAAAAATTGGCAGCTCCATAGTCAGAAACGTGGCACTAGAGACACCAGCGACCATAGTCAAATGTCTGCCAGGGACCAGAACGGGCGACATCAAATCATACCTGAAACTGCTGGCTAAGGATAAGCGTAAATACAGTAAGATTGTTATTCACGCTGGCGGTAATGACACCCGGTTACGTATATCGGAGGTCAATAAAGTTAGTGTTGCTTCGCTGTGTAAGTTTGCCAAAACAATGTCGGACTCCGTAATTTTCTCTGGTCCCCTCCCCGATCTGACCAGTGATGACATGTTTAGCCGCATGCTGTCATTCAACCGCTGGCTGTCTAGGTGGTGTCCAGAAAACAATGTGGGCTACATTGATAACTGGCGAACATTTTGGGGAAAACCTGGTCTGATCCGGAGAGACGGCATCCATCCCACTTTGGATGGAGCAGCTCTTCTTTCTAGGAATCTGGCCGAATTTATTAGTTCTCCAAAACTCTGACAACCCAGGGTTCAGACCAGGAAGCAGGGTCGTAGTTTAACACTCCTCTCTGCAGCTTCTGTACTGCTACCCACCCATTACCCTATTAAGACAGTGTCTTGTCCACGGCCAAAATTGAATAGATTAAAAAATTATCTAAAAAGAGGAAATCAGGAAAATCTAATAAAAATAAACACAACTCAGACTTAAAATTAAAATAAAACAATTAAATGTGGCTTACTGAACATAAGATCTCTCTCTTCAAAGACTTTGCTAGTTAGTGACCTGATTTGTGACAATCAGATTGATTTATTTTGCCTCACAGAAACCTGGCTGGAGCAAGAGGATTATGTTACTATAAATGAGTCAACTCCTACTAATTATTTAAATTTTCACATTCCTCGAAATACTGGGCGAGGAGGAGGAGTAGCAACCATCTTTCAGTCCGATTTATTGATTAGTCCCAGACCAATCAATAGCTACAACTCTTTTGAATATTTAATCCTCAGTTTTCCTCATCCAAATTGCAAAGCACTAAAAACCACTTCTGTTTGTTGTTTGTACCGTCCACCAGGCCCTTACTCTCAATTTTTAGATCAGTTTTCAGACCTTTTATCTGATTTAGTGTTCAATACAGATAAAGTTATTATAGTGGGGGATTTTAACATTCATGTTGACACTGAAAGTAATAACCTAAATATAGCCTTTAATGGTATCTTAGACTCAATAGGCTTTACTCAAAACATTAACAAACCTACCCATGTTTGTCTTCATTCTCTGGACCTTGTGCTGACATATGGCATTGAGTGTAAAGATATAACAATATTTTCTCACAACCCTGTGCTGTCTGACCATTTCTTAATAACCTTTGAGTTTAATTTAACAGAGTACTTCACACCTGAAAGAAAATTTCCTTATAGTAGATCATTATCAAACAATGCTGTAACAACCTTTAAAGATTCTGTTCCACTTTTAATTTCCTCATTATCACAGAAAAACAGAGTGGAGGGCAATAATTTTGTTTCTTCCCCTTCACAAATTGATTCTCTTGTTCAGAGTGTTACTTCATCATTGCGTGGTGCATTAGACAATGCAGCCCCCTTGAAAAAGAAGGAAATTATTCATAGGAGGCAGGCTCCCTGGTTTAATTCAGAGCTGCGTACTTTAAAGCACAATGTTAGAAAATTGGAGCGAAAACCTAGAGGATTCCTACTTAATCTGGAAAAATAGCCTACTGTTGTATAAAAAGACACTTCACCAAGCTAGAACAGCTTATTTCTCATCCTTAATAGAAGAGAACAAGAATAATCCTAGGTTTCTCTTTAGTACAGTTGCTAAACTTACACAGAGTCATAGTTCTGTTGAGCCATCCATTCCCTTAGCTCTCAGCAGTCATGACTTTACGGGATTCTTCCAAAATAAAATTGATTCTATTAAGAAGAAAATATTTGACATACTCCCGAAGATGATTACTCCATCCTCAACAAGTGAGACAACATTGGAAGTAACTGTAGAACCTGATCTGTGCTTAGACTGCTTTGATCCTGTGGAGCTTCCTGAGTTATCAGAAATATTAGCTTCATGTAAACCTTCAACTTGTATGTTAGACCCAATCCCAACCAAATTATTTAAGGAAGTGTCCCCTCTGATTACCAGCCCCATTTTAGATATGATTAATTTATCTTTAGTAAATGGGTATGTACAACAAGCTTTTAAGGTAGCTGTAATTAAACCTTTGCTTAAGAAACCTTCGCTTGATCGAGATGACTTGAAAAATTACAGACCTATATCCAATCTTCCATTCTTATCTAAAATTCTTGAGAAAATAGTTGCTAATCAAATGTGTGAGCATTTACACAGCAATGACCTGTTTGAAGAGTTTCAGTCAGGTTTCAGAGCTCATCATAGCACTGAAACAGCTCTGCTGAAAGTCACTAATGATATTTTTATTGCCTCAGATAATGGACTTGTGTCTGTACTGGTTCTGTTAGATCTCAGTGCTGCATTTGATACAGTCGATCATAATATTCTCTTAGAAAGGCTGGTATATTCTGTAGAGATCAGGGGAACAGCGCTAGGCTGGTTTAAATCTTATTTGTCTGACAGATTCCAGTTTGTTCATGTAAATGATAAATCATCTTTAAACTCCAGGGTTAATTGTGGAGTACCACAGGGTTCAGTACTTGGGCCAATTCTCTTTACTATATATATGCTTCCAATAGGTAAAATTATCAGGCAGCATAGAATAAATTTTAACTGTTACGCTGATGACACTCAGCTTTACTTATCCATAAATCCTGATGAGCCCAACCAGTTAGATAGACTACAAGCATGTCTTGAAGATATAAAAACTTGGATGACTTTAAATTTTTTGCTTCTAAATTCAGACAAGACAGAAGTTGTCGTCTTTGGACCGGAGTCTTTAAAAAAGAAACTGCTTAGTCAATCACTTAACCTCGATGGCATTAATTTGACCTCTGATAATAAAGTTAAAAACCTTGGTGTTATTTTTGACCAGGACATGTCATTTAAATCCCATATTAAACAGGTTTTTAGGATTTCCTTTTTTCAACTCCAGAACATTGCCAAAATTAGAAATATCCTGTCCAGGATTGATGCTGAAAAACTAGTCCATGCATTTGTGACTTCAAGGCTGGACTATTGTAATTCTTTACTATCAGGGTGTCCACAAAATGCAGTTAAAAGCCTTCAGCTGATTCAAAATGCTGCAGCAAGAGTTCTGATGAAAATTAAAAAGAGAGATCATATTTCTCCTACTTTAGCTTCCCTTCATTGGCTCCCTGTTAAATCCAGAATAGAATTAAAAATTCTCCTCCTCACATATAAAGCCCTTAATGATTTAGCTCCATCATACATCAGAGATCTGATTGTTCCATACGTTCCTAACAGAGCACTTTGTTCTCAGACTGCAGGTTTACTGGTGGTTCCTAGAGTCTCTAGAAGTAGAATGGGAGGCAGATCCTTTAGTTATCAGGCTCCTCTCCTGTGGAACCAGCTCCCAGTTTTAGTCTGTGAGGCGGACACCCTGTCTACTTTTAAGGCTAGGCTTAAAACTTTCCTTTTTTATAAAGCTTATAGTTAGAGTGGCTTAGGTTATCCTGAGCTATCTTCCTTATTTTAGCTCCGTCTTCTTCTCTTCTTGTTGGATGGAGTAAGGGGGAGTCAGGTTTAGCCTAAACCGGCTCAGTTATGGTTGAGGTGCAAACACACCCTCCATTTCTGCTACCTGTATGACCCCCTCTCTTTTCCAATGGTTACGGTCAATCTGACAGAGAGAGGTATCCCAATCGTTGTGGTTTTTAGTATAACAATGGCCATCAGTGGGCTCTAGATGGACAAACTGTCTACTTTAAGACTAGGTTTAAAACTTCCTTTTTGATAAAGCTTATAGTTAGAGTGGCTTAGGTTATCCTGAGCTATCTCTGTAGTTATGCTGCTATAGGCTTAGGCTGCTGGAGGACATAATGACCACTTTCACCCTCTTCGCTACTTTCTCACACTACTCTTCAATTTTGCATTATTTGCTGTGTATTTCATCTTTTAACTTTGTTCTCTCTCTTTTCTCTTCCTAGAAGGTACACCTGGCTGACTCTGTGTCTACCCGTAACACCTTTCTGGAGAGGGGAATCCTCCAAGCTTCTGCTGGCAACAAACTTAATGCTCACCCTCTACCGATGATCCACTGGCCCTGTCTTTCAGTGTTTAACCCTTTCTCTCCTAGACATAGCCACTGACTGAGCTTTTATGTATCTAACTCTATGTGCTCTCTTCAGACTCTAAACTTGAAAACTGGCTCAGAGTTATCTGTTTCCTTCTTTCTAGGTGAAACGACTAAAGGAGCTACATCCATTAACATTTACTTTTCCTTCCCATAGAAAGTACTCCTGGATCAGTGCTTCTTTGTTCTCTTTGTGTCTCTGCTCTGTTTTCTCTAACCCCCAGTCGGTCGTGGCAGATGGCCGCTCACACTGAGCCTGGTTCTGCTGGAGGTTTCTTCCTGTTAAAAGGGAGTTTTTCCTCTCCATTGTCGCTACATGCATGCTCTGTATGAGGGATTGCTGCAAAGTCAACTCCAGTGACTGTCCACTGTCTCTTCATGCTCATCCGGGAGGAGTCAATGCTGCAAGTCACTGACTGGATGCAATCTGCTGGGTCTCCTTAGATAGAAAAACTTTTTATCCAATTTGAATAAATAACAGAATCTGGCTGCACTGTTCAATGATTAAGATTAATTGGAATGTATGTACCTGACTTTTGTGAAGTGCCTTGAGACGACATGTGTTGTGAATTGGCGCTATATAAATAAACTGAATTGAAACTGAATTGAATTGAATTATTTGGGATCCTGGGGTGTTGCATGTTAACGTTGCTGTGATTATTGCATTGCTTTGGTAAATCACTCAGATTGTTATTGTATTCGGGGCATTGTATATACAATGTATATGAATATTGTTGGCTAGAGGAACTAGGGCTTTAAGTGCCACATTTATCTACGCATTTTCTATATTAACTTAATTGAGGGACTTTACCTTTGTTGAACATGTTTTGCAACATATATACAGAAAAAAAATTAATGTTTCTTCCTGATTCCAAACTGTTGGATATTTGCAGATTTTGGAAATCCCAACCACCAAATGTTCCGCAATTTTTTATTAGTCCTCAAAAATTGCCAAATTCAGCAGGTCTGGGTGTTAATTTCGTAAAACAAAACTATTCTGTCACATAATAGTTAGTTAGGTGAGATTTTTTAATTCCTAGATGTGCCAAAGAAAAACCCTCATCAGTAACTCTGTGATCACAACAGTTTCCTAATTCAGAGCAACTTACAGCACTGTTTAATGACTACTGTATCTACAGGACTGTGCACATGTGAGCCTGGAATTTGGCTGCTGTCAGACGTTAAAACTACCTTTCTGTGCTGTTGTCAGCTGTTATTTCACTGTGTGATAAATGCAATCATTCTCTGCAGCGTTCACCTCTACCTTTCATCAAAGCTGAAATCCATGGCTGCTTTCACAGAGCTGATCAGAAGTGTGGCTTCACATCACATTCAATTTAAATTCACTTTATTCATAGACCACCAGTTCACAGCCAAAGTAATCTCGGGACACTGTACAGAGAGAAACTAAGGCAGTTCAATTCAAATCCAGTTTCATTTAATCAAATTCATTCCAACTGCTCTCCAATTTATTCTATAGTCTTGTTTAATCTATTTGTAATCCAATTTGATTATTTAAAAAACAAAGCAAAAAAAAAAAAAAAAAGCCCAAAACTCTTTTCTAACACTGGAAACCAACATGCTGCATTGAATCTTCAAACAGAGCTCTTCAGTTCGACCTTATCAACACCACTGACTAGACTCCATCAGGGCAAAAACAGCTGTACAATTCTTGGTACAATATTCCTCAGAGGAGGACAGATTGGTTTCTTTGAAGTGATGGTGCGTACGAGGTACTTATCTGTAGTCAGAGTGTTTCCTGCAGCAGATTGTGGCTGGCATGCCTTCAGTTCAGTGAGACAGGCAGGTAAACCTGCAGTGAACTGCTTTGAAAACGGTCGAGAACAGAATCAAAGAAAGTACATCAAAAAAGGAATTTCTAATCTTGCTTTAAGAGTTAGATCAAAGGTTATGGGTACCCTTACCAAGTTTCCCATAACAGTTTGCTGGAATTATGGCCCATTCCTGGTGTAACTGAGTCAGGTTTGTAGGCCACCTTGCTCACTTACTCCTTTTCAGCTCTCCCTATATATTGTATTGTAAACAGGACTGAGATCAGGGCTATGTGATGGCCACTCCAAAAGACTGACTTTAACTTGCTGGTTTGAGATGTTGCTTTAATATTTCCACATCGCATTGTGTCCATATGATGTTGTCACAGCCCTTCGTGTAGCAAAACATCCACACAAAATGATGCTGCCAGCCCACCTTCGTACAGGACTCAATTCACCGTGGATAATGACACACTTAGCAGCTTCAGCTAGCATCTTCATGAGGTCTCTTGCTTTCTTTCTGGAGTTGATTTGCACATTTCAAGCCAAACAAACCCATCTCCTCTCTGAACATCATGATGACTGGGTATTCCCATGGTGTTGATAATTACATATTGTGTAATTGGATGAATATGGAACCTTCAGGCATTTCAAAATGGTACCCCAGGATAAACCTCTTCTTGATATCTTACTGAGGTTGTGTTATTTTTCCCAAGATGTTGCATAAGAAAATGGTGTGTTGGAGGTGTAGCTTTAAAATCCACAGGTGTGAATCAATTTAACTCAAAGTTGTGATCTGTCAGACTTGGTAATCTTAATGTCTGTAAACTCCTAAAATTAAAAAGTTTTCTGTCCCATTATTCTTGTGTTTAGCAAGTATAAATCATTGTGATAATCTTAGCTTAAACTTTTCCTTAAACAGGACAAGTTAAGTGTGATTTAGCTTCGGACAAGTAGGAAAGATTGTGTTTTTGTTATAAAATGTATGTAAACATCCGGTTTCAACTCTATGTTAAGAAATGCAGAACAATGAAACGTAAAACAAATAAAAAACTATCGCGAGAACAGTAGAAAAATAAACAATGTAAAAAAAACAGGAGCATGAAAAAAGATCATACAAACAGGATTTATTAATCTATTTTACTATTACTATTACTATTCTATTTTATTTTTTTACGTATCATTGATTTTGATTGTAATTCCCGCACTGTTTGTTTTTGCATTCATTTTGGCATAAATAATAGTTTATACCGCATTTCAGCTTTGGGTGCTGAAAATGCTGCTTGGGCTGGTTCACAATACAGGTACATCTCAGAAAAATTCTAATATCATGAAAAAGTTGAATTTTGGATTTTCATTATCTGTAAGCCCCAATCGTCAAAATATCAAGAATCAAAGGTTTGAAATATTTCACTCTAGGTGTAATGAAAATTATATATATATTGACTCTAAATAATGTTGGAATGCCTACACTGTATTTGGAAATGGTTTGTAAATAAGTCAGTTCAGTTCAATTCAGCTTTATTTATTTAGTGTTCGCAACAAAATCCACCTGAAGGTACATTAAAGGCAAGCAACTCTAATTCGTATCACAATGTACAATCCAAATGTATTCAGCTAAATCCATTTAATTCCAGTAAAAGCACATTTAGGAAGCTATTTTGTGGGCTAAATGGGTTTAAACCTGAGTCTGCATGAGCTTCTAATTCTAACACGATCCAGGGGCAGATCTGCTCCTGAAAAAGCTTTGCAAGGCCCAGTTTGACCCTCATTTAAATTAGGCATTATGCGTTCATTTAGAAGAAAGAACACCCATATTTATTTATATTTAAGTAAAGCACTGTGAAAACGGATAGCGTGCATTCCTTGAGACCATAGATATTTGCATTACACTGCTTGAGCAGAAAAAAAAAAACGTCTGCTGAGAGCTTATGTTAATTTCACGCACAGAGATAAATTACAAGGGAATACAGAAGCCTCTTCTGCTGTTGGATTTTTGAAAACGGTCAGGGGTGGGATTTTTGCAAAATTATATATATAAAAATTATATTATATATATATAATATAAAATTAATATATATATATTATATATATAATTTTTTCATGAGGCTGCATTTTTTCACCTCAAGGCTCATATTAGAACTGATTTATGGTTTAAACATGATATATAAATCTAGATTCTTTAAATAACAATTTAACCCTTTTTAACCTTTATGGTGACTTTAACAGTGAAAGAGAGACTGTTTGGCTAATGCAGATGCCTGTGCCATTTGACCTGTTCTTTATCCTGTGATCACTGACCAGACCCCTGTTGGTGATTTTGAAAGAGTAGGCAGCTGAAACACTAGTCATAAATGTTATTACATTTAAAGCAAAGCAGGAAGTTTATGCAGCAGAAGAACAATATTTTCTGTACATTTTCTCACATGCTCAACTGGAACCAAGCTGAAAAATCAATGAAAAAAAATGACAAAAAGTTGGAAAATGTAAAAATTAGCTTGGAACTTAGCAAATGCTAATATGAAAAAATTTTGTGTCCTGTTGGGGGGGGCCCCGTGGCGGGGTTTAGTGGGTTTTACTGGGGGTGGGGGACTCATGGGGGCGGGGTCGGAGCTCGTTGGGGGGTTGGGGGCTCTCCGTCCTGGGGCGGCTTGGTTGCAGGGTTTGGGTGTGGCCCCTCTTTTGTACATCCCCCCTCCGGGGGGGATGGGTTGGTGGGGTGGGGTTTTGGGGGGGCCGGCCAAAAACCCCCGGGGCTGGGCCTGTTGCTTGTCTCTGCCCGGGGAAAGGGGAACCCCCTCCTGGTCCCTGGGTGGTTGCCCCCCAGGGGTCCGGCCCCGGACCTTGGGTATAAAGTATGCATGGGGAGTGTGAGTGAGTGTAGGGCTCTTGTTGTTTTCTTTTGTTGGAGCGATTTATTTTTTGGTGGGATTTAGGGTGGGAGTGGGGGGCTGTGACTGTGAGGCCTGTTTTTTTTTTGGGGAAAGGGTTGGGGCTTGGACTGCTCCCTCTCCTGGATCAGCTTTGGCCCCCCCAAAATTATGGGGGCCTATTTCCTCCCGCCACCCTGCCTGCCGGTGGTTGGAGTCTCTGCCCACTGGTGTACTTGGGGTTTCTCGGTGTCCGGGGCGGATGCTTCGGTTTTGTGCTGGCTCACTCCCGGTGGTGCCTGCCGGGGCCTGGACCCTGGGCTCTGTCGGGCCTCTGTCCTTGGGGTGGCGTGTCCCGGGGTCTTGGGTCTCTGGGTCCATGGCTGGATTGCTCGGGAGGTGGACGGCTTCCCGGGGGGGCCTGTGGGCTCGTCGCTGCGGTTCCCTGGGGCTTCTCCCACTGCGCTGTGGGTGGCTCCCCTGGGACTCTCCACTGCTCTTCTCTGGGGGGGTTGCGGTATCCCGGCGGTGGTTCTCCTGGGGTTCCTGTGCCTTGGGGGGCCCTTTGGATGTCTGTTGCTCGGATCTCCTCAGTGTCCGCCCCGGGGGCCCGGGGCAGGTCGGTGGGTCCTCACACTCGCTATGCAATTTCTGTGCGAAACCTTGTATACAAAGCGCATCCACACGGGTGTTGATAGATCACAGATGATCTATATTGGGCTGCACTTCTCACCAAGTACATTTTACATTCATAAATACCGTGTTTTTTATTTTGCGTATAAGGGCAAGCGGGGTGTAATCTTTTATTCTATTCATCCTTCTTTCTCTCCCCACTCTCTCCTCCTTTTTCCCCTCTTTCCTTTTGCCCCATCTCTCTCTTGTCAAGCTTCTGTTTTCCTTTTTCATTTCAGTCTCCGTGTGTAACATTGAAATTTCCCAAAGAAGTTCAAAATAAAGTTTCTTTTATAAATATAAAGCAGAGCCTTAAAGCAATAGCTGTGATGCTCCGCTTGTGAAAGTAAAAAAAAAAAAAAAAAAAGAAAACATTAGCTGCAGGAGCAAGAAGTGACTTTAATGAAGAATACCGTTATATGGAGTCAGATTTGCATTCAGAAACTGATTACTTAGGTGAAGATTTGTCAGATAAGTATAGAAGCTTTTTTTAAAGAACTGCCCTGGGTTGGAGCAGCATATATGCTGTCCTGCAGAAACATCTTTTTGGGAAAAATATGTGTGTCTGGAAAAACTGAAAAAGCTGCAGTGTTGGAAGAATTATTGAAACATGAAATATGGTGTGTTATTGCACTTCACTTTAGAGCTACTTAATGTATGTTTCAAGCACATACATGGTATTGATTGAATAAACGGTGATGTAGTATGGAAAACACTCATATCGGCCAATACCTAATCTTTAAACAAAGGCTACCCCTAAAAACTGCCTTTAAAAAGCAAATGTCATTAAGCATTTTACCTGAAAATCTTTGAAGCATTCTCTCAGTATTAAGCCTACCGCTGTGATAAAATTTTAAAAACCTATTCACTTTATTTACAGAAAGGTTTTCCCATTCAATCTTAAGTGTTTTCACCTTTTACACTGACATTCACTCGAGGGTTTAAACTAGAAATTCACTGAAAAATCGATTGGCTCTGAAGGGTGAAAGCCGTTTCTTAAAAACCTTTTCTTTACCGTTGAACACATAATACCTAAGAGTAACGACATGGGTATTAACGACACAGATGTTTACTGCTGCATTTGAACTGTTGTTTTATCAGGGTGGAATGATAATACAAGATCAAGCTTCCATTTATTTTCAAAACCAGTACTGGGGTAACATCTTTAAGTTTATTCTAGATTTTTCTGATGCGTAATGGGAAAACATACAGACTCAAATACATTTGAAACCAGATCAAAACTGTTTAAACCAATTGAAACCTAATCAACAGCTCAAAACACACTTATGGTTCATTAAGCAGCAAGAGAGCGATACTTTTAGCAGATAACAGGAACACTGGGCATAGTATAGCAAAGCTATGCTCTAGATTATTTAATTGAGATTTCAATCTCTCATGAAATTTGTTCAATTTCAAAATCTTGGGGGCCTTCTGAAAATCTTTGATTGCAGTAAGGATCAACATTCCCTACACATATGGAGACTGAACTGTTTTGCAATGTTTGTAGTGCAAATCTTTACCATTGGTTGTTAAAATTTAATATGTCAACTGAATAGTTCAGCAGATCTTAAATTGTAAGTGTTTTATACTGACTGCTCTCACACAGAAATAAGGACGGGAGTGCTAGAATGCTAGGTCTTATTTCTTCTAATGGTATGATTCATACCTAGAAAATGAAAAAGAATATAATAATTTCAGGAGGTCAAAGCTTTACAAAACCAGAGGTTGGAAATTGGCCAAAATATTCTTACTGATGCAACTCTCGCTCAAACCATCCCTTTCCACCCTTCATGTTACTATAATGAACTACTTTAGTAAAGCAGACACTACTCAGTTGTAGTTGAGTATCTGAGCAATGTACTTGACACATTATGGCTCAAAACTAAAAAAAAAAAACAACAGACAACCTGTGCCTGTTGAATCCATGTGTGAAAGCTGTGTAGTGGTGGAAATTCAGTCAGGCTGAAAACAGAGCCAGCTTACTGCTTAAAGACTCATTTTTAGCCATGAGGTATGTCAGAGAGCTGTCATGTCTGCATTGTTTGTACAGGCGAAACAGCTGAAGTGGCTGTTGGTAATTGCTGGCTTTGTTTTGACATTTCTTTGTGAAAATCCATTTAATTCTTAGTTGGTCATTTCTGGTGCAAGCTGAGTGATTGTTTCATTACATTTACAGCAATATACTCCAGTGCATCAGGAGAATAAGAGCTTTTCCTTTTTTTCTTTTACGTTTTTGTATTTATCCAAAATTGGTATTACATTATGCAAATGAATATGGAGGACATCACCAATGTAAGACACCCCCCCCCAAAAAAAAAACAACCACAGGGGTTGTTTTACAATAGGTGCAAAGCGGCTACATGCACTTTTGTCATGGTACTGCCTTGTATCCCCTCTAGCTGTGCATTATCCATTCTGCTGCGGGTTAATGGGAAATTTGATAAAAGGTAACTTGAAAAGCAGAAAGAAAAACTGTCAGTCCCACAGCGGGGACCGACCGGAGCACCAATCAGTGCTGCTGAAGCTGGGGTGATTGCTAACGCACGGCTGGGCAGAGCGTTGGCCGATCTGTTGCTGACTCCACATCTCCTCTGGCACTTCAGTATGGGAAAGGAACCACACATTGGATAACGGAAGCTGAGGGTTTCAGCAAGGCAAAAAAGACATGGAAAAGAAAAACAAAATACAAGAAGATAACACAAGTGTAACGCGCAATCGCAAAGCTGAGAGCAAATACCACTCTTTGCCATCAATACAATGACCTACACTTGAAGAGATATCCTGGTTTATTGTATAGATTGATATCAAGATTTTCAGCCTCTTGTAATAGAGGTAAATACAGCCACCGGTTGTCGGATTTCGATTGGCAGTCACTTCAAAAGCTGTCCCTTTAACTTCAACATGCAATCCTCCCAAAATTTAATGTCCTTTATGGGAATAAAGATTTTAAAAAGGGAAAAAGTGCTCACACATAACTGTCGGTCGAAACCAAATAAGATCACAGAGCTGTTTTAGATAACCTCCCCTGGGCTCCCTCCCATTATTATGACAAGCATTTAAGAATGTGGATCGTGAACAGCAGGTACAACATGTTTGGAAGGAAAAAGGATAAAAAAAAATTATTTGTGGGTATACAAGAAACATTGACGTATTACGATAAACACACTACTAGAAAATATTTCAGTATACAGTTCTGGAGGTAGGTTCTGTGTCCCGGAGATGAATATGTTTAGGTGTGAAATGTGCCTATCAACCTAAGATCAAGAGCAAAAGACCTTGTAAATATACTGGTAAGATAGTGTCAAAAACCACAGTGCAGAGTCCTGTATTGACTTTGGACCTTATGTTTTGGAGACATGTCCTGTGATCTGATGAAACTAAAAATTTAAGTGTTTTGGGAAAAATGACCAGTTCGTTTGTGAAAAAAAAAAGGAAATTTGCAACCCAGAAAACCACCCCCAAATTTTTATGATTTGGGGTTGGGGTTTTTGGTTTCGTTTTTTTTTGTTTTTCACATTTAGGTTTTTAATCATGTTTTTGCTTGTTTTTCTGGTCATGCTTTAGTTTTGTCAAGTTTGGTTTTAGGATCTGGTTATGTTTTTGTTTCATGTTTTTCTAGTTATAGTTCTATTTTGTTTCCTTGGATTTGCGTTCTAGTCAAGCCATGTTTTGTTCCTGTCACGTTGTGTTCTGTTAATCAAATTTATCCGGTTCACCTGCACCTTGTCAATCTGTCTTGCTCCACCTGGTTTTCACTCCATATATACACACCTGTTCAGTTAGTCATTGCGGAATCATTGTCTCCACTCATGTCTTGTTTTGTGGACCATGCCATGCCTGTCAAGCTAGCCTGCTTCTGTTTTGTTCCTCCCTCTGCTAAGAGTGAATTTTTGTTATTAAACCGTTTTACTTACCGTCATGCTGCCTCCTCATCTGCATCCTGGGATCCAATATTTCGCAAAGCCGTAACAGAAAACAAAATAGAACTATAACTAGAAAAACATGAAACAAAAACATAACCAGATCCTAAAACCAAACTTGACAAAACTAAAGCATGACCAGAAAAACAAACAGAAACATGATTCAAAACCTAAACTGTGAAAAACAAAGAAAAAAACAGAAACCAAAAACCCAACAACCCCAAATCATAACAAAACTGTGAAATAAGGAGGTGGCAGCTTCATGTTGTGTGGATATTTTGCTGCAGGGGGAACTAGTGCACTTCATAAAAAAGTTGCCACTGAGAGGGGCGAACTTAATGTAAAATCATCACAGCAAAATCTCAGGACATCAGCTAAGTGGTTAACGCTTAAGCACAAATGGGTCTTCCAACTGGGCAATGACCTTAAGAATACTGTGAAATTAGTGATAATGTGGTTTAAGGACAACAAAGTCAATGTTTTGGATTAACCATCACAAAGCTCTGATCTCAGGCACATAGGAAATATGTAGGCAGAGTTCAAAAAGGTGTGTGTGAGCAAAGTAGCCTACAAGTCTGATTCTGCTACACCAGTTCGTTCAGAAGGAATTGGCTAAAATTAAAAATATTGTGAAAAGCTCTTGGAAGGATACTCAAAACATCAGCCAGTTTAAAAAGCTATTCTACCAAACGCTAACTAGCCAAACTAGCCAAACTTAGAAATTTGAAGAAAGTAAAGACAAATAGTTCAAGAACAATTACAAATCAAAATACTTTTTGGTAATACTAACTGACTGAAAAAAACAATATTAAGTCTGATTTAATATCAAACAGTGATTTTTGTTCATACTGTGTATGCAAACAATTGGTCTTAACTGTATTCTCCCTCTCCCACTCACATTTGGTCAAATGACCTTTGGCACACAATTCTTGCTAGCTGTTTGATTTATAATCAGACATTAAAGACTCCTTTTAAATTGACTGACTTTGTAACTGACAGATGCAACTTTTAAGGATTGTCCACAACTGTTCAAATTGGTTGAGGTTGAAGCCATTTCAGTGGCTTATTGTTAGCTTGCTTATTAATTCTAAAACCCAGGTCTTATGTCTCTTTGGTTGTCTTTAAGTAGCTGGAAAAACCATTTATGTTTTGTTTCATTATTATTGAGCCCACCTTGTGCAAAGCACCATCATGCTTAACAGTTAGTACAGTGTTCTTTAGCAGGTAAATATTACCACCCATTTGTAAAGTTGTCAGACTTCACTGACCTTATACTTTCAATGCAACTATTCAGTTGCAATTGTTGACAGGCAATCTAGCTTCTAGAGCGGTGGTGTCCAAACTTTTTGCCATGAGGCTAAAAACATGATGTTGAAAGCACTTGGGGACCACAGAAAATATATATCTTTTAAATATTAAAAAAAAATTTTATCTGCTCAATCGTATACTTATCACATAAGATTTTATGAAATGAACCAAATAGTCTGACTTTTGTGAAAGAGGAATCTTTAAATTATTGTTGATCCTAAACATATAAAGGGTCTGTCAGGAACGTGTTAATAAAAGACAGCCACATCGTTTTCTAACTTTTTGGGTTGATTGTTTTCTTTTGTGGGCTAGAAGACTTTTTTAGTTCAGCAAAAAGAATGGTGGAATAAATGACAAAATTTGGGTTGAACCTACATTTATTTTTATTTTTAGAAGATTTTATTTGTCTGTGAAAATGCCACCCAAAAAAAAAAAAGCTGTCCATCTGCATCGACTGCCTGTGTTTGCCAGATTTGCTCTATTATAGAATTGTGGTCAACGGCCACACAAAATCATTCAGAGAGCCGCTAATGGCCCCCAGGCCACACTTTGGACACTCCTGCTCTAGAGGACAGGTCTAAATCAGCAATAAGTTTAAAACAATGGCAAACGAGACGTTAGTAAAGGACATCTTGATACAATACATTCTTAGAAAGGGACATCAAAAGAGACATCACAGTAGATGGAGGAGGACAGTCTGGCCATTAAGTACATTGAGGCATGTGGATCCAGAGGTTCTGCCATTTCTATTATCATTTTTGATCTCTTCTTCATTCGTTTTGAAGCAAAACACTGCCCCTATTGCTACTGGTTGTATTGCTCCATTGTTGTATTGGATATACGCAGACAGCAAGAAGGCTTTGTCCCTAGGCGAATTTAACCTTGAGTATTAAATGACCTGTTCTACAAGGCAATAATCCCAGACAAACATAAAAATTAGTTTTGAAAATGTTTCTGATTGATCTCAGTCTTAACCTGAACTCTGTTAAAACTTTGTGCAGTATGCATAAAAACCCATCCTTGCCAGAAAACCAACCAATTTAAATTAACTCTACAAAAGTGCGAAGTCAAACTTGTTGGTCACTACAAAAAAGGTATGCGGATAAAGTACAACTTGCTAAGAGACATTTAACCAACTAATAGTGGGTTTTTATTTATGTTTGAGCTTGCATGTGTATAGATTTGAGAAACTAAATAATACATTCAAACTTGGACATTTTGGTCTTAATTTTTACAAAACACCTATGATGGATGTTGTAAAATCATTTAACAATGGAAAAATAAAGCGTCCTATTCATCCCTGTATGCCAAAAATGCATATAACATTTATGTCCATAATGAGTAAGTAAACTTCTGACTGTAGGGGTAATAGACTGTAAAGGTAAATTATTGTTTTATTTAAAAAAAATCAGTAAACCAGAACACAAGTGGTCAAAACATCCACACTTTTCATTCTTTCTTTACTGTTGCGCACATCTAGGGGGTTAGAGCACTTCACTTCCTTCAAATCACTCACCCATTGCCCATCCAAAGAGAGACAGCTGTACCCTTCACAATGCACAGTGAAAACACAGAGTTCAGCATGTTGAAACATTCAATCAATGCAGGAAGGAATTCAACCAGTTTATTTTATTCAGCTTGAAAGCACAGCTTTCACTCAGCGCACAATGGACTAAAGTAATGCAATGTAATGTAACTAACAATGAAATAGCAGAGGAGAGAGGCTTCAAGTTGCAAAGATGATGGGTTCTTGTCTGGGATCGTCTGGATTTCTATTTTTCAGCTGGCATGTTTTATGAAGTCCGAGATGGAGTAGATGCTGCATGGTTAACATAAGGGCATTAAGCTGAGGCGCTTTCTACTTTAAAATCCACACTCAAATTAGGCCCACTTTCTATTTTTTGTTGCTGTAGACAGATCCGAAAGAGCCAGAAAATGTTTGCAGAATGTTTAATAGAAATCTGCTGAGAATGTTTATGATACAAGGGTTAACAGTCAAGGCTACAACAGAAAGCACTGTCTCAAACCTTGTTCGTAAATGAAAACAAGTTTTTATATAGGGAATTTAGTGTTGCATCAGGTACATAAATTAATTTAAATTGAACCTGGAATACGTAGAAGAATGGAAAGAAATGCATAAACAACATTCAAAACAAGGAAAACCAACAAAGCAATGCCAGCTGAATCCTAAATCAGGTAAGTGAGACACAAAAACATACTGAAAAAAGGGGTTTCAGATGTGATATAAAGCCTCCTGGAAGGCTTGAAGAATTGAATCCCAGAGGAAGACTGCCTTGAGCTGAGGACAACAAACACATACACAGTTCAACAATCCTCTAAGACCAAGAAAGGAAGACCTTGATCAGAAAAGCTTAGAAGTCAAGAGGGCATGGATGCTCACTAATGCATATTGGAGTCTTATTGTGAAAGACTTTGGGGATTAGAAACAGCATTTTAAACTGAATCCCAAATTAGCAGAAGCCATTGTGCTAAAATGATAACCAGGGAGATATGAGAGGCCATCGGTTACAGTTACTAGGTTTTTGGCTTGCCAGAAATAAATAATGTGCTGTCATTGAAATTTCAAGAGGAAGTGAACAATATACTGTATATATACAGGGGTTGGACAATGAAACTGAAACGCCTGTAATTTTAGAGTGGGAGGTTTCATGGCTAAATTGGACCAGCCTGGTAGCCAGTCTTCATTGATTGCACATTGCACCAGTAAGAGCAGAGTGTGAAGGTTCAATTAGCAGGGTAAGAGCACAGTTTTGCTCAAAATATTGAATGCACACAACATTATGGGTGACATACCAGAGTTCAAAAGAGGACAAATTGTTGGTGCACGTCTTGCTGGCGCATGTGGGGACCAAGAAAGCAAGTCTTTGTGATGTATCAAGAGCCACGGTATCCTGGGTAATGTCAGCATACCACCAAGAAGGACGAACCACATCCCAACGGATTAACTGTGGGCGCAAGAGGAAGCTGTCTGAAAGGGATGTTCGGGTGCTAACCCGGATTGTATCCAAAAAACAAAAAACCACGGCTGCCCCAATCCCGGCAGAATTAAAATGTGCACCTCAACTTTCTGTTTCCACCAGAACTGTCCGTCGGGAGCTCCACAGGGTCAATATACACGGCCGGGCTGCTATAGCCAAACCTTTGGTCACTCATGCCATTGCCAAACGTCGGTTTCAATGGTGCAAGGAGCGCAAATCTTGGGCTGTGGACAATGTGAAACATGTATTGTTCTCTGATGAGTCCACCTTTACTGTTTTCCCCACATCCGGGAGAGTTACGGTGTGGAGAAGCCCCAAAGAAGCGTACCACCCAGACTGTTGCATGCCCAGAGTGAAGCATGGGGGTGGATCAGTGATAGTTTGGGCTGCCATATCATGGGATTCCCTTGGCCCAATACTTGTGCTAGATGGGCGCGTCACTGCCAAGGACTACCGAACCATTCTTGAGGACCATGTGCATCCAATGGTTCAAACATTGTATCCTGAAGGCGGTGCCGTGTATCAGGATGACAATGCACCAATACACACAGCAAGAGTGGTGAAAGATTGGTTTGATGAACATGAAAGTGAAGTTGAACATCTCCCATGGCCTGCACAGTCACCAGATCTAAATATTATTGAGCCACTTTGGGGTGTTTTGGAGGAGCGAGTCAGGAAACATTTTCCTCCACCAGTAGCACGTAGTGACCTGGCCACTATCCTGCAAGAAGAATGGCTTAAAATCCCTCTGACCACTGTGCAGGACTTGTATATGTCATTCCCAAGACGAATTGACGCTGTATTGGCCGCAAAAGGAGGCCCTACACCATACTAATAAATTATTGTGGTCTAAAACCAGGTGTTTCAGTTTCATTGTCCAACCCCTGTATATATGGTAGCACTGTTGCCTTGCAGCAAGAAGGTCCTGGGTTCGACTCCCTGCCAGGGGTCTTTCTGCATGGAGTTTGCATGTTCTCCCCGTCCATGTGTGGGTTCTCACCGGGTACTCCGGCTTCCTCCCACAGTCCAAAGACATGCCTGTTACGTTAATTAGTCTCTCTAAGTTGCCCTTAGGTGTGTGATCGAGTGTGTGCATGGTTGTTTATGTATTGCCCTGCGATAGACTGGCGACCTGTCCAAGGGTCGCCAGTCCAAGGGTCCAAGGGTGTAGAAGATATACTGTGTCCTAAGTGGTAGGAGTTCGTCCTGTAACCGGTGGATTGACAGTTCGAACCCTCGCTCTGTATGTCTCAGTCGTTGTGTCTTTGAGCAAGACACTTCACCCACCTTGCCTGCTGATGGTGGTCAGAGGGCCCGGTGGCGCCAATTGTGTGGAAGCCTCACTTCTGTCAGTCTGACCCAGGGCAGCTGTGGGTACATTTTAGCTCATCACTGTCAGTGTGTGAATGTTTGTATGAATGGGTGAATGACTGATTGTAGTGTGAAGCACTTTATGGTCTCTGGGAACTTAATGAAGCACTATACAATGGCAGGTCACAATTACCATTACTAATTACAACATACAGGGGTTGGACAATGAAACTGAAACATCTGGTTTTAGACCACAATAATTTATTAGTATGGTGTAAGGCCTCCTTTTGCGGCCAATACAGCGTCAAATTGTCTTGGGAATGACATATACAAGTCCCCGCACAGTGGTCAGAGGGATTTAAAACCATTTTCTTGCGGATAGTGGCCAGGTTACTACGTGATACTGGTGGAGGAAAACGTTTCCTGACTCGCTCCTCCAAAACACCCCAAGTGCTCAATAATATTTAGATCTGGTGACTGGGGCAGGCCATGGAAGATGTTCAACTTCACTTTCATGTTCATCAAAACCAAACTTTAACCAGTCTTGGCTGTGTGTATTGGTGCATTGTCATCCTGATACACGCACCGCCTTCAGGATACAATGTTTGAACCATTGGATGCCCCTGGTCCCAGAATGGTTCGGTAGTCCTTGGCAGTGGCGCGCCATCTAGCACAAGTATTGGGCCAAGGCAATCCCATGATATGGCAGCCCAAACCATCACTGATCCACCCCCATGCTTCACTCTGGGCATGCAACAGTCTGGGTGGTACGCTTCTTTGGGGCTTCTCCACACCGTAACTCTCCCGGATGTGGGGAAAACAGTAAAGGTGGACTCATCAGAGAACAATACATGTTTCACATTGTCAACAGCCCAAGATTTGCGCTCCAATGCACCATTGAAACCGACGTTTGGCATTGGCATGAGTGACCAAAGGTTTGGCTATAGCAGCCAAGCTGTGTATATTGACCCTGTGGAGCTCCCGACGGACAGTTCTGGTGGAAACAGGAGAGTTGAGGTGCACATTTAATTCTGCCATGATTTGGGCAGCCGAGGTTTTATGTTTTTTGGATACAATCCGGGTTTGCAACCGAACATCCCTTTCAGACAGCTTCCTCTTGCGTCCACAGTTAATCCTGTTGGATGTGGTTCGTCCTTCTTGGTGGTATGCTGACATTACCCTGGATACCGTGGCTCTTGATATATCACAAAGACTTGCTGTCTTGGTCACAGATGCGCCAGCAAGACGTGCACCAACAATTTGTCCTCTTTTGAACTCTGGTATGTCATCCATAATGTTGTGTGCATTTCAATATTTTGAGCAAAACTGTGCTCTTACCCTGCTAATTGAACCTTCACACTCTGCTCTTACTGGTGCAACGTGCAATCAATGAAGTCTGGCTACCAGACTGGTCCAATTTAGCCATGAAACCTCCCACACTAAAATGACAGGTGTTTCAGTTTCATTGTCCAACCCCTGTATATATACATGCACAAGTGTATGGGTATTTAACTAGTTAGCCGTTCTTAAGCAGAACTTAAGAGTAATTCAAAAACTTACCTCAGGGTTGAAAGGGTTTAGTCATCTAGATGCCACTCTAAGCCTAATAGTTATTAAAACTGAATCCTGAATCAAATGATTAAGTGCCATAATTCAATTTTGATTAACTTCAGTTTATTCAGTGCCAATTCACAAGAAATGTCAAATCTCAAGAAAGTTTACAGGCCAAACAGGATGAGTTTATTCCCAATTTTATTGAATCCAGTTCAATCCAAATTCATTTAACATTCATTCATTCCAATACAGTTTAATAAGGCACTCAATACAAATCCTTTACATTACAGTACAACTCAGTCGTTTTTAATTGATCATGACGTTGTCATTTTTAAGAAGTTATCTGAGGATCCTGTTTGGTCGCATCAAGACATTGCTCATCCTTAGCAAGTATGTGTTGACAGTGAAGGAGTATCCCCTTAAAACAGGAGGAAACCTCCAACAGAACCAGACTCATTATGCGCAGTCTTTTTTCGCAACAAGACGACAGGACGACAGGAAGCTGTCACAGAAAAAACAAAGCACAGAATAATTGGATCAGGAGTATTTCTAAGGGAAGAAAACTGTACAAAGGGTTAATGGCAGCAATAACTCTATTGATGGGTTTAAGCTCACAAAAAGTGGACCAGGAGTACTTTTTATGGCAAAGAAAAACAAAGACTATACAACTGTAGTCTCTGCAATAACTCTAGGCAGAGAGTAAACAAAGTCAATAGCAGAAATAGCTTTAATGGCTTCTTCCAGTAAAGAGACATGGTTAAACATATTTCTGGCTGAGGTGCACTTTCACTGGCAAAGGAAAACCAAGAAGACAACATAAAGTCAATGTCAGCCATAGCTCTATGAATGACTCAAACAAGGAAATAGACACAGATTAAAATAGTATCTCTGAGCCAGGAGTGTTTTTCTTCAGGTAAAAAAATCAACAAAATCCTTAAACTCAATGGGGACAGTAACTCTATCAAAAGGTGGGCTTAGGAAATAGACACAACTAAACTAGGAAGCACTGACCAAGGAGTACTCTATATCAGGAGTACTTTGTAGCATTAGATCTGTCAGTGTCTTGATCTGCTGAGAGACACAACTAAACACAAAAACTGGACCACAAAGAAGGAGAAAGGGGAAATACAGAAAAACAAATGGGATACACTACATTTATAGCAGTGGTGGTCTTATCAATAACTGTCTACAAAAAAACGAAAGAGAGGTACAAAAAATACAATAACAGCAAGTACAGATCCCTGAAGACCGCATTGGCAATGCTTCCTTGGGTAAGATAATCCATTTCCTGGGATTTATACAGAAATCATTGGCAAAAAAAAAAGGAATTTCTTAACTATTTTAAATTTTTACAAGACACAAAATCTGCAGACTAGAGTCTGTATCTGGAGTCTTTGTGATGAGAGAATTGAAGAATGAAGTGTTGTAATATTGAAAGGCAGCCTCCATGAAGAATCACAGTTATTGATTTCATGATTTGATAAAGGACTATCAGTGACAGTCAGAGCACATTTTCATTCAGGAAACATAACTCTTACCTTACACATTAGATGAAAGATGTACAGAATTTGCAAAACTGTGTGTGCAACTGTGTTTGGGTTTTGCTTTCAGTAATATCAGTGACACTCCTCACCCATTCTGTTTGTCGTAGCACCACTTGCATGCCCCCTCCACCCTTCCTTTTTCCAGACTCCCAGACTTGGCAGATACCCTCTGCTCTGCTCGCTGCACTGACCCAGCCCTTCAGTGGACTATGCCATTTGATCCATGTCGAGGATGATTCACGCTTTGCGATGTGGGGAGCAAGAGCTGGAGCTGAATTCCACTCTCTCACCTCTCGTTATCCATAATTCAGTATCTGCACCTTCTTCTTCTTCTTCTTCCTACTCCTCCCCATCTCCCCCATGTCTCCCTCCTCTCAAAGCTTTTGCTGCTGCTACACACCAACATCTGCACTCCAGCACAACATCCACAACCTGAAGCATCACTCGTCTGAAAGTTCCTGCACCCCTACCCCCCACCACCTGCATGTGGAACTGTACGTAAAGCTGTACAGGTAAGGTGAGAGCAAAACTAAGAGCTACTTTGCCTTTAAACGATTGCACTGTGTGAAATGTGTTGCAGCTGTGTGCATATTTTAAAGTATTGTGGATGATCCTCTTTGCCATCTCACATGAATACTGAGTCTGTTACAATTTTGTGTTGCAGAGATTTGGTGATGCAGTTGCTATGGCAGCTTAGTGAACCAGATGAAAACTAAGGAAAATATCTGGTGGTTTTAAGACGTCAGGGGGAACATTAGAAATTGTTAGAGCATTAGTTGTTGGCATGCAATAAAGTTTAACATCCAACAGGGAGTTGCTATTCTTGCTTGCTCCCAGTGTGCTCACAGAATCAGCTATTCTCCAGTCTGCTCCACTTTTATCAACTTATAAAGAGATTTAGTGAAGCTTATCATAAGACTTCCGTCACTGGACTCTTGGTAGTTCTCAAAGTGTGTATTTTGTTTAACAGAAATGCACATGCTTATTAGGAAGCTACCAACGTATTCAGGTTTTTTAGAATTTAGACTGTAGCTTCTTTGTTTTCCCTTCTGAATGTATTGAACATATTCAAAACATAGACATGGACATGTCTGCAGCCCATTTCTCAGAGGAGTCTTCTGATTCAGTACAGATTGGAGTAGATTTCTGGTCCCCTTCTGTCTTGTAATGCAGCACATGTAGAGTACACCGGTTGATGAAGGAAAAAAAGTGAAAAACAGGGAGAGACAGAGAATATCTAAGACCTCAGTGAGATAGATCGCAGATATGTTCTTACATAAGAAAGTACTGGGGAGTTCTGAGGTAGAATTCTGATGCAACAGAGTCAACACAGCAGGATTTCAAAGAGGCAGGTCCAGAGTAGAGGTGCTATTAAGTCTTTCAAAATAAAAGAGATAATTAAAATAATCCATAAGCTTATGTTTTCTTAGTGAAACAATCAAAATACAAACTTAAAAGCACATGTTCAGCAATAAAATCAAAGTATTATTTTTTTACATAACTAACATAGCTGCCAAAAAGTGTTCACCCCCTTACTTATATCATCTTTCTTTATTTGGCTTATTTGTCGCACTTAACATTTCAGATCCTTTAATGAATTTTAATATCATAGAAAAGTAATCTGCTGGCCTCACCTGACTCATTTAAGGTTAGTGTTGATGATTCAACAGTAAGACAGAGACTGGGGGAAAATGGCATCCAATAGAAAGTTCTAAGGCCAAAACCACTACTGGCCTAAACGTGACAAAGGTGGAAGATGTGTGTCTTTTTACACCTGGTGTAAAACTAACACAGCATTTCAGAAAAAGAATCACATACTCATAATCAAAAATGGCTGTAGTGCAATGGTCTTGGGCTGCTTTGCTGCATCAGGACCTGGAGAACTTGTCATAATTGCTAGAACCAATAATCCCGCTCTGTAGCTGTAAATACTAAAGGAGAATGGCTGGCCAGGTTTTTAAGTGGCCCTGTCAAAGCCTGGACTTACATCAGATCTTATGGCGTGATATAAAAAAAATAGGCCACTCATGCTAAGAAAAAAAACTCCAGTGTGGCTGAGTTTTAACAATTCTACAAAGAAGAATGGGCCAAAAGTCCTCCACAGTGATCACAAACACTTGATGGCAGTTATTAGATTTAGGGAACGATTACTTTTTAATATAGGGCCAGGCTGGTTTGGATTACTCCTTTCCCGTTTGTAATGAAACATTCATTTAAAACTATAAATGTATTTACTCAGGTAATTCTTATCTGGTTTTAAAATTTGTTTCATAATCAGAAACATGTACATTAATAAGAAAGTAAAAAAAACGAAAGACATATGTAATGTAACATACTCATTACAGGACTGTATATAAGTTTTACATTTGATAGCCAATATTTGAGAGTCTGGCATCCGCAGTCTGCAGATCATATCTGGATGAAACAACACATCTTTATTTTGGCAAAACCTGTGTTGAATCGCCATATTAACGTGGTGGATGGTTTGTGTACCCCTATGATCTTGAGGTCTATGTTGTCCAGAGCTTTCGCTCCAGATAGGGTCTCCCATGGCAAATTGGCCTCAGGGGAGAGATCAGACTAAGAGCAAATGATTCCAGTGATATGGCTGACAACAAGAGGTACACCTTGCATGGGAGACCAGGGCACCCTCCTGGAGCCAGGCCTGAAAGAGGGTTGCTGGCAAGCGCCTGGTGTTCTAGCTTTGGCTTCTGGGGCTTGGCCGGGCTCAGCCCCAAGAAGATACTCAAAGTCCCCTCAATTATGGGCCCACCACCTGCAGAGAGGAACGTTGGGAGGATGTCCCAAGTTTAGTGGCAGCCGAGAGCAAGGGCCTTGGCATGCTAATTCCTGGTAGCATAATCTGGCCTCAGGAAAGGGAATGTCACCTCCCTGGTAAGGAGTAAGGAGCTGGAGCTGTTGTGTTGAATGGTAACAACTAGAAACAGTTAGATTCACCTCTGCACACAGCACAAAAATCCTGGAAAGGGGCTGTCGATGGAGGTGGGGATACTTACAAGCACTTCATTGGGGGCCTTGATTTTGGAGTTTTCTCTAGTGAGCAGGAGGGTTGCCTCTTTGTGACTCTAGGTTGCAGAAGGGAAGGTTGCGATATGGAGAGAGACTTCTGGTGGGCTTTAAGGAGGTTCTGGAAAACTGTTCGATGACTCAGATAAGGAAAATAGCGACCATCTCAAACTGTGTATGCTTTGGCAGTAGAACTGCAGACCTGGACTAAAGACATTGTTGGGCGGTGGAAGGAGTACTTTGAGGTTCTCGTCAATCTGGTCACCATGTCCTCCATTGAGAAAGCAGAGTCTTAAGATGCGGGAGAATGTTATTCAATCACTGTGGCAGAGGTTGCAGTGGTAGATTAAAAAAAAATCTGCAGAAGAGCACCAGGTGTGGATGAGATTCAACTTGAGATTCTAAAGGCTCTGCACATTGTGGGGATGTTATGGTTGGTTATGGTTTGGGAACCTCAGGGCCTCATCTTTGGTTTTTACGCTCATGTGGTTCTCTTGGCTTCTTCAGGCCATGACCTCCAGGATGCACTGGAGCGGTTTGCTGCTGGGTGTTAAGGGGCCGGGATGAGACTCAGTTCTGATGCCATGTTTCTTGACCAGATAAAGGTGGATTATCCCCTTTTGGTTGGGGGTCAGTTTCTGCCTCACGTGGAGGAGTATATGTATGTTGGTGTCTTGTTCATGAGAGATGAACAGGAGATGGACAGCTGGATTGGGGCTTGTCTGCAGTAAATCAGGTGCTGCTGCTGTCTGTTGTGTTAAAAAAAAAAAGTTTAGGCAATAAGCAAAACTCTCGAGGAGGCCCCACATATCTGATGGGCGGGCTATTTGTTTGGCTGTTGAGTTCACAAATAAACATGTGCTCCATATGTTTATTCATTTATACAACGGTCAAGATGGCCAAGAAATGGTGGTTAGAGATTGAAGGAGCAAAATAGCTTAAAAGCCTTCCGGGACAGAGAGTGCAACAGAAACCATTACGATGATACCAGAGAAACCAGAATACCTCACATGAAGCAGACAGGCTAACGAAATTAGAGGAAAAGACAATACATATGTATTTTTGGAGCGGGGGGTCTTTTACAATGAGCGGGGATAAAAAAACACAGACTAGCAGGATTTCCCCCTCCGCCTCCCAGGGGAACCAAAATTTCTTCAAACTCGCACAAACTAATTTTTCCACCATTCCTTGGGGTTACAAATTTTTTCAAAAAATTTCCGCCCCCCCCTTTTGGGTGGGGTTTTTAAAACCAGATACAAACATTGGGTTATTGGGTCCTTTTGCCCATCAGAATCATTATTCTCAATTAATAAGCTTCTTGGGATTTTCAACCGGCTTTCCCCTTTCTTTTTTCCGAGAAAACAAATCACCACATCTGGGGAAAATTCAAAAATTTGCGGCGTGACGTTTGCAATAACAATTTTTCACTTATCTGGGTCAGATTCCTTCAATTGACCCGGGAAACTTTAGGGATGTTTAAAACTTTCCCACTGGGAAAGGGGCGAATATCACAAGATTTCCTGGAATAACAAGCATCAGTTTTCCTCTCGCCCGGAAGTTTCCTCTAATGCACTCTGCTTTTCCAGACAGACAAGGCACTTGTTAAGAACAATCCTTCTCTTGTGATGGTAGAAACAATAAATAACACTTTTAATCTAGTCAAGCAGAGCTTTATGCCTCCACAGGTACTACTAGGGTAGATCAGACACAGTGTTCTAAGAAGATAACTACTACAGTAAGAACAGCAGGTGGGAATAAAACACAGTAAAAAGGACTTCAAAGGCAAACAGCAACTCACGAAAATGATGAATTCTCTTAATTAAAAGTTACAAATAAAACCCGAAGAAACAACAGAAAAAACACAGAAACAGAAAGGAGGGAACCAGAACAGATCAAACTAAAAAACAGAGAAAGAAAAAAAAAAAATGAAAAAAAAACAGAGAAACAAAAAAAAAACAAAAAAAAAAGAAGATAAACAGAACAAGATAATAGGAGAAAGAATAATAGAACAGGTAAAAAAAAAAGAAAACGGAGGAAATTAAAAAAAAAGAAAAAAAGCAAACAAAAAAAAAACAAACAAACAAAAATAACACATGAGAAAAAGAAAAACAAAGACGAGAACAACCGCAAGAAAAAAGAAAAGAAAAAAAAAACAAGAACAAAAAAAACAAGGAAAGAAACACAGAGAAAGGAAAAGAAAAAAACAATTGAGCCCAACATAAATAGGACAGAATGACCTAGAAGCAAGTTCTCTTTGTATTGAGAACAAACTGTAGTTTAACTGTGGGGATTTGCTAGGGTAAGTCTTGTGTAAATGTATTTTTTCTAAACTTCAGAATCTTCAAGCTGACTGCCTAAAAATTACATTTGTTAAAGCTGAGCAAACTAACTGCAAAAAATATAAAAAATGAAAACAACTTTGCATTATGGTAAATAGTCATGCACTCATTCACACACTGACTACATTGTAGCCACAGCTGCCTTCAGGCACGCTGACAGAAGTGAGGCTGCCATACACAGGCACCACTGAGCCCTCTGACCACCATCAGCAGACAAGTGGGGTAAAGTGTCTTGCCCAAGGACACAACGACTGAGACGGACAGAGCAGGCGTTCGAACCAGCAACCCACTGGTTACAGGATGAACTCATACCACCTGAACCACAGCTACCCCTCATTATGGAGACTTTTTAGTGTTGAAAGGGCAAGACTACCAATCAGGACTTGTAACCACTTGATAAGCATTAAAGATACATTAAATGTAAGGG
Source organism: Crenichthys baileyi (assembly GCA_036173005.1). NCBI lineage: Eukaryota > Metazoa > Chordata > Actinopteri > Cyprinodontiformes > Goodeidae > Crenichthys > Crenichthys baileyi. The sequence goes on along the minus strand of JAHHUM010002052.1, from coordinate 627,469 downwards.
GGATGACTTCACATTTTTAGAGTATTTTGACTCTAACCTTCAGGAGGGCAGGGAAGACCCTAAAATGTTTAATCTAGCATACTGTATCTGGCTTCCTAACTGTGTCAGTTTGTTTATAAGACTAGTATTAAAACTGGTCTTAACTGGATGCAGGTTTTAATTTTTTTTATATAAATAGGACTATGAAACGACTGCTTTTTGTGTTCAGTTTCCCTAGGTCAATACTCTGTATTACTGCCTTTTGCTTAAGTTGTGGCTGCAAGACTTTTAGAGTATTTCTTTATAAATATATAGAAACTTAAATCTTATCAAAATCTTTGCAAAATAGCTCAAACTCTGTCAGATTGGAAATAAATTGCCTGTTTCTTGCCACAGATTCTGAATTGGATTTCGGTCTGGGCTTTAACTTGGCTTTATTTTTAGGGTTGTTTTCTTGCTGGAAGGTGAACCTCTCTGCTCTAGCTTTGCTGTTCCTGCTGCAGAAAAGAACCTCCACCGCTTTATGTGCCACTATAGAGGCGACATTTTTTCAAAATCCCAGGGTCAACGGGATTCCATGGGAACCGCGGGTGGAGACCAAGCCATTAGTAAAGATCGACGTGATTGGGACGGTACGGATAAAAAAGAAAAAAACGGGACCAGAACAGGTCTGGGAGCTAACCAATAGGAGGGAAAATAACTAGGATGAATTGTCTTGGAAATGTAAACTGGGGATTGTGTTATAACTTTAAGAAAAAAAAAAAATTGGATCAACGCCGCCATTTTGTAGGTTTTTTCCAGAAGCCCTATACTAATAATGCGAGTCCAAACGAAACTACAACACGAGACCCACAAGACAACGTGCCTTCTGAATCGATGGTTTTCCACCTGCGTTCAGAATGGAGGGAGCAAACGCAGGTGTCGAACCTGACGTGATAAAATTTGGATTAGCACACGTTAAAGTCAGAAGTAAGACTTATCTATTTAACTCATAGAGCTGACAGGAAAGTCGCAAATATACCGAACTTGAGGAGAGTGATGTAGTCGGTGTTAACCACGCAGTATGCTGCTTGTAAAACGTGGTTTAGGTCGTATCAAGTACACACAGTGATTAGGCACACTTGTAAGGCAAATTCTGGATGAATCATCCTGCATCTCTTCATTTGTAAACCAAAAGTAACCATCATTGTGTCAAGTCTCATCTGACCGGCAACAAAATTGCTCTCAGGTGGCACTAAAGATTTAGAACCTTATGCCACGTATAGGGAAAGGGCTTCATCAGGGCAGATATTACATAATCCGGTTCGAAATAACCAAAAAAAATTAAATGTACCATTAAATGAACGATTTATTTATACCTCATTAAAAATTAGCTGGCCACTAATTATTTTCTGTCGTCTTTAAAATTATACTTAATTATTCAGTGGCACATTTAATTGCATAATGTCCATTTCATGATATAATGGTACATTTCATTGTTTCTGATGATGTATTAAAGAAATAAATTGGGGTATCTTGTAATTAATGCACATTTTAATGTTACTTTTTTTCATGTACATTTACTTCACGCTTATGGGACATTCACAACATTTATTTATTTAATATGATTTTATTGTATTTATTTGTCCAGTTTGATCCCTCCATTCTGATGTCTGTATATGAGGTCATGTCAGAATTTGAATCAGGTGTGCTGGAGCAGACGCACATCTAAAACTTGCAGGGAAGGGGTCCCTGAGGACCAGGGCTTTAAAACCACTGAGGTACAGTTTCTAAATTGTGAAGGTAATGCCTTTTTGCTCTTTTGTTCACCAAGTACAGTTCTCTTGCTTGGTGGATTTTTCTTTCGTTTCAGCACTTTCAAACATAAAAGTAATGTCACTGTTCAAAGGAAACAATCACTTAATAAATGAGTAAAATACAACTATGTACATTTTGTTTAATCAACTAAGATAGGCATGGTCTGTTTCCTTGTTTGATATTTTATTATTTCTTCATTATTATTCTTTTTACTTTAACTGGCCTTTACTACAACTAAAAACAGGGACCTAACTGGTCCTTCATACAAAGAAATTGCCAAAAGACTAAATGAAGAAAACAAAAATGGGAGTGGCACAGGAGTGGGAGTCGTTCTAAATGGGAGCGGGATGGGAGTGGGAGTCAATTTACCAGGAGTGGGATGGGACAGGATTTTTTTTGTTATGTTGACATGGGATTGGGATGGGAAAAGACAAATTTCTGTGGGAGCGGGATGGGACAGGAGAGAAAACCCACTCCCGTGTCACCCTCTAGTGTCCACCATCATGTGTCACTGCTGGGAAAGTGTGTTCAAGGTGATGGCAGCCACAGGTAGCATTTTGTTTTAATGTTGATGTACTGTATACTCTGAATGGAGATTGTCTCCAGTGATGACAAGCCTTGTTTTTCACTGTGAATGATGCTGCTCCTCCACACTATCATACTTTCTCCACCAAAAGCTGTTTGACATCGACAGAGAGGATTTCACAAGTTTTAATAGGCCCAACCGACATACTCCACTGCAAAATTTAAGAAGAAATGGACAGGCTTACAAATGACTTTAAGATCTATTGCCAAAAAGATTTGTTACCACAAAAAAAACATTGTAATTTCTGTTTATCAGATTTTATTAAGGGTATCACTGATAAAACTGTGATTTAGAGGATCTGTTGTTTAATCTTGAATTATCTGTCCAGAATTTCCCAAATATTATGGATTTAAAGAAAAACTGAGTTTGTCTAAAAAGCAATGAAAAAGCCCTTTACCACTCTGCTGAAATGGAAGCCAGCTTTAGTACCCTGTTGTTTGATGATTTATGGAAAAAGCGATAAAAAAACCCAGTAGACATGTGTTTTGTACTCAAATATACGCTATGTCATGAAAAACTGACACAAAAATTGTAAAATTGAAATTTTGAAATGAAAAATGGGTCATAAACATGTAATGTTCATTTAGCAATGTTGAAAATAAACTTTTTTTTTTTTAAATCATGATTTTTGCATGAGTTTATAACTACAGCATCACATTCAGGAACACAATTCAGAACCGTATTCACACAAACACAATGCTGCTCTTGAATAGTGTCATTAACACCGGATGGTCTCCATCTGGGTTGCAGAGTTAACAGGATTTCATTGTTGCACTTTCCATATAGCTGTTGATTAAAAATGCCTCCAGCAGATAGGTGTGATTACCCAGCTGCTACCCAAAACTGGAATACAAGAAAGCATAATGGTTGGGATAGTAAATTAATTTTACATCACTCATTGAACCCTGCTAGAGATACGGCTTAGATGAAACTAAAATGAGACATTTATCTTCCTCTTATTTGGCCAAGAATAAAAATCTTTCCATTCCTGATATTATCAGATATTGTTACTTTGTTTATATCCCTAGAACTGCATTCTGCTCCAAAGTAAAACGAATGCATTTACACACAAAATGTTACATTTTCAAAGGTGTAGAGGAAAACAACATTAAATGGCCTATTCATTGCATTTTTTGACTTTAGCACTGTGTTACATAACAGACCCCTTTAAACCCCTCTTCAGTCCCATTGTTAGCATTTCAGTTTAAGTTTTGCCTCTTCAAACAGCTTTGATATATTTACCTGAAACACTTGGTAATTAAAGACATATTTAGAGTTTCCGAACTGTAAGATTGTCTTTTTTTATATAAGTTTTAGTAGATATTCCTATGTGTAAACATATTATGTCTCCAATTTAATGCATAAAGGTTTTACAGCACATCAAAAGAAAAAAAACCTTCAATATATTGAAAAGAGTGATGGCAAAAAAGAGAAAGAGCAGGTTTTGTTTTTCACCTGTAAGGTTCTGCCACTTTAAGAACAGATTAAAAAGAAAAAAAAATCTCCCGGGGAGCATCTTTGCATCGAATCCTCTGTGTGTGAGAAGTGCACTTTAAGACGTTACTTTGATGCCATTTCTTCATCATTAGTCAGCTGCAGGTGAAAAGACAGTAAAGCTGCATGATGTAAAACAGAACTTGCAGGCAAATCTGAAAAGGTGTCTCCACTTAGTGAAATATTTCATTGGTTGAGTCTCATAATTCATGTGTTTGCTGGCTGTACTTTAAAAGCTAATATCATCTGCTTGGTATTTTTTACCAGATTCTTTTACTCCCATTTGTCCAAATCATTTATAATTCAGACAGCTAGGTGAGAAGTGCCTTATTTCTAATTATTGTAGAATGGAATACATATAAACAGGTTGAAATTTATCAAGGTTATCTTTCAGTGTTGTTATGTATTTGGTTCCATCCATCTTGCGATTAATTCTGACAAACAACCCTGTCCCTGTTAGAGAAAAACATCTCCCCAGCATGATGCGGCCACCACTGATCAGAGGCAAAGGGTTACATTTGATCAGCTGTAGTTAAAAATCTAAATAAAATTTGTCAACCTTGAACTATTTGAAGTAAAACTAAAACGACCACTAGACTTTAAGGATTAATCCTAGACAGCAAAATGCTAAATTGGTCGAAATGATTGTTTCCCAGTGTTGGTGTTCTGGAGCCAAAATTCTATAAGTTTTTGATATTTGCCTGCTTCATCACCCCACCTAAATTTATAGCACTTACAAAGCTTCTGCCAAACAAGATGAGTAAAGAGACAAGGTTTTGGAGAAGTGATGCAGCATTATTATGCAAGATATTTGATACTTAAGAGCTGTGTTGGATAGGAGTAGCCAGGGACTTTTGCATTTCACACTTAAGTGAGAGCAAGAGTAACCCATAATTATGCGTCCATCATTCCCAGTTACATTTCACATAATTAAACACCAGCAGGACACACTGGAATATACACCTAAACGTGAAGTCAAATCATAGTTTTCTTTTTTAAGCTAAAACATGATGTAAATAACAATGTCTTATGATATTGACAATACATTTTATGACAAAGCTATTTTTTAAAGTTAAATTTTCTTGTTGTACAGTTGTGTTTTTTCTATGATTTCACCTCAAAAATCAAATTGGAGGTCAATCAAGTGTATTACAGACATATGGCAGAATATAGAAGAAACCAATTATCAAATAAAGTTAGTGGATTGAGATACATTATTATATTAAAAAAGATGGGCTAAATCCAGATGGGAAAAGCTAATTTAGTCCAATATGTGAATATTAATTAAACATTAGCATCCACATGTTTACAGCAGAACAGATAAGAGCATGAAAACATCTTTGAATCAAGCAACCAGTTCACTTCGTGTTGGGTAAGACCTATTTCCCTACTCAAAACAAACCACAAATTATGCATGCAATTTATTTTAATTAACATAAATTCAAATATACACAACCTGTTGGTAGCCTACACTTCAGTAAGCCCAATTTTATGTTTATTGTGTTTCCTCCAATTAACATGACAGACAGAAAGTTTGATGATGTTAAGGAAAAAGTTTAACAAACATGAAATGCAGTATTGTATTTCAACCTGAAACCCAATTTTGAATTCTACTGTAAAAGCCAATAAAGCCAACATAGCATGTGTGGAAATATTTAAAAGGTTAACGCTGAGCTGAAAGTAGGATGCTAGGATTTGTGGTCCGTCTGACCGATGTAGTATTCGAAACTGGTACACTACTCTTACTTTATTTGACTTTATAGTAGATAAAGAGCTCTCAGTTATTCCAGTTATATCAAGGGTCTAAAAACAATTTCTTGTATTTAATAAGAGTCAACTTACCTAAAAGGATAAACAACCAATGAAAGCAGTCAGTCATTTTCTACCGCTTATTCCATAGCGGGTCGCGGGGAAAGCTGGTGCCTATCTCCCAGTTTTGGGGCGAGGGGCGGGGTACACCCGGGGACAGTTGCCATACACCAAGGGAAATTTTTTAAGTGACCAAATTAATCTAACAAGCATTCTTTGGACGGGGGAGGAAGCCGGAGTCCCCGGTGAGAACCCAGCAGACGGGGAGAACACAAAACTCCATGCAAAAGCCCCCCAGCCCGGAATCAAACCCAGGCCTTTTTTGCTGCAGGAAACGGTGCTCCCAACTGTGCCACCTCCCCCCCAGTGAAAAAGGCTGAAGAAAAAAAAAAAGATACTGAAACAATGGCAAAAAAAATTAAAAGTGAGTTTTGAACTTTTTAGCAATATTTATCTCCTAATTCATAAAAAATAATGCACCAAGAAATTAAGGTTATGCAGTGATTAAGTAATGGTTAAACTAGAAGTAGGAAGAGCCAAACTGACAATGTGTGGGTGTAAAAATATTAAAAGTAAAAAAAGGGGCAGCCTGACCAGTCATTTTAATCAATAAAAAAAAAAGGTTTAGTTTTTTTTACCACGATGTTTTAAGGAAAAAACCCCTTAAAAATTAAAAAGGCTTTTTTTTCAAAAAATGTTTAAAGTTGGCTGAGGGGTTTAAAGGAAAAAAGAAAAAAAACATACAATGGTGGCAGCTTAAGCAAATCATCATGGATTTATGATATAATTTATTGGAGGGACAGCAGTTTTTAATAGACGACACACAAAAAATAAAAACACATATACAAGAAAGCATTCTCTTGCCCAAAAAAAATTGTGCTATCAAACACCAGAAGCAGTTGCCTCAATGGTCTGGCTGCTGGCTACCTGCTCAAGCTATCTCGTCCTAGCTGTGGCATAAACTGTATTGTGTCCAGACCCATTTGACATATTTTTATTATAAAACTTATTTTTTAACAAGAAAACAGAATGTGTCTTATGATGTACAGCAATAGGCAATCTGACACAGTGGATTTAGATAACACATCTCCATCCATTCCTGTTTTAAAGGCAAAGTGGTTACAAAGACTTTTTTTGTTGTCAAAAGGAATTTGAATTACTTGTCTGACACATTATTATTTATATTTTTAAGTTTTAGGGCTCTAAACCTAGATTTTTGCACTTTAATAACATCTACAACAGTTTGAAGAGTCCAAAAACTAAAATCTTCAATTTGCATCCAATGCAAGACAGACCAAGCAAAGCAAAAGTACTGCATACACAACTGGAAAACAGTGCCGTAATAACTACAGTGGAGGAAAAACTGCAGGCTGAAGTACTGCAGAGACTGATTAGGTAAGTGGAAACAGGTGTGCTCACCAGAAACAAGGAGCAGCTGTAATAAGAGGCAAGCTGAAAACAGGAAAGACAGTAACTTGGACCCCCAAATGGAAGCGGCAACATAACAGAGACAGATTAAAATAAACACATGATTTAGCCAAGATTAAAGGATAAAAGGTAATATTACTGATGATGTGTAATAGGCTTTCTTTGATGCATTTTTTTAATCAGACAGAATAATCACATGGATTTACAACACTGGATAAACATAAATGCACAGAACTTAAAGCTTAGGAATCCTGTGTCTTTCCACTACCAAGATGAACATGAAGAGGATGCTTAACCCCACCTTTGAGACATGAAACCTCCCATGATAAGACCTGACAGCATGAGGTGGCTTTATGTTCACCGGTGACTTCCCAAATGCTGCACCGGTGAGATAAAGTCTCAGTTTAAGCTGGATCCGATTCTAAATTAGTTCCCAATATAATAACTTCTCCTTGATTTCTTTCCACCACATGAGAGAAGTCATTATCCAGTATCACCACAGTTTGTCAGCAACATTGCCAGCAGTAGCAAAGAAGCAGTTTAGTATGGGGTAAGTTGGGTGCTTTGCAGCTATCATTTTGCTTTTTAAATTATACAAATAAAATGAAAGACCCATGGCAGCATTTTCCGACCTTGGTATGCCTTGGTAACAAACTGACAAACTGCAGCAGTTCCATTGTGTGTGTGACCTAATTTTATCATAATCTTCCCAAGCACTCACCCAGTTCACAAATGGCACAGCAGAATAACAACATTTGAGAACATGGTAATTGAAATGCAGCCACATTTAAGGTGAAACAGCAAAATTTAAGTCAGTTTTTTAGTTGTCTTCAGATGTTAGGTCTCCTGAATTCAAGTGATGAATGTTATTTGTTTCCAAGGCAATTTGACTTGTATAGAGTTCTTTGGATCGATTGGAATCTTGAAACGCGCAGAGTGGCTTGCCTCGCTTTCAAGGTATTGACACAGAAAACAAATTGCTGCATTCTGAAAGAGAAAAGCTCATTTCCACTCTAGAAGGGCACACATTTGACTCGCTGCAGTTGGGTACTTTGCTTGAATTTACCATGCTTTGGCTCTCTTTTTACACATAGAATTAAAAAGTCATGTTAATATTTACCGGACGATTCAGTACAACAGAAAATCAGTACGAAGATTTACTGAGAAAAACAAACTTACAAAGACCAAAGCTTATGTCAATGTGGAATTTCTTTTATTTTCAAATTATTCAAAAACATTGTTTTATTATTACATTGGATTTTTGCATCCAGATTTCAAAGGGATGGTTCAGACTTTTTTAGAGAAGTTGTGAAGAGACGTTTTCGATACTTAGCTAAAGGGCATATCATGCTTTTAAATTCTTGCCTTTCACCCTTAAATCATTCAGTTGTGGTCTATATAAAGTGGAACTGCAATGAATTGGTCTAAATTCCTTATTATTGTAGCTCCACAGGCTTCTCTTTTACCCCTGTACTGAGGTGCATCTGAGAGCAACTCGTTTTGATTCTGTCTCTTTAAAAGCTGTTGAGGCACTTCGCACCCTGCCCCCCTTCAGGGCACTGCATTTTAACCCATTCCGTTATTTTTGTAGTTTGATTATAATTATCTAGCGCCGCAGAAATAAGACAAAAATGGCAAAAGCAATGCAAAACTGTTATATAATAATAAAATTCAAAACACACAGTACAGTTATGTCCTCAAGGAGCTAAAAGCAGCACACAGCACTAACATTAACAGAAGGCACGATGCTACTGCTATGAAAACAATGGCCAGGACGTCATATCAACACGCAATAAATTCATGTCTAAAATAAAGTATGTTTTCATTTCAGCGGTATTTGCTGCTTACCGCTTTGCTGTGTCCGTCGTTTCCATAGACAGAAGGAACTGACCCCTTAATCAGATTAAGTATTTCAGGAAATTCTTCCTGATACTGCCGCAGGTTGCTGAAGGCACTAGTCCTTAATGTGCTTTGTACAAACAAAGAGGAATTTCCCCACTCATGTGGGAAGATTTTGATGAAAAATTAAATTTAACCAAACATTTCAAAGAGGTTCTGATGCTGGGATCGGTGTAATAAATTGTGTGGGTTAATACACCCAACAACCATATCAAACTTTATCCTCTTTCAATACAGGCTTACTTAAGCTTGGACTAGAAAAGAACAGCTAAATAAGTTCATGAACTTCCGGCTGACTGTGACGTAACAGTAGGAAAGAGTAGGATAGTGAGAACTGAACGAATTGAAAAATATGACCCAAACATAATATACAGATCTCTACGCAGCACCTGAAGAGACTAAATTCAACTTTTCTGCACTCCTACAAACTCCAAGTACACAACAAAATGTATTTAAAGACTAAAAATGTGGATTTTGCATGATATGTCTAATTTAAAAAGTTCCTTTTGTATGAAGACTTGTTTGGATTTCTTGCAGAAACATGGCATGAGCAGAAATCGATAAAACTTGTGGCTATACCAATAATGTTCAATGCAAAACATACAATATATTGCAAAACAGAAAATGTGAGATGCTAACTTGTGGAGAGTAAAGCTGTTTACAGCTGTAAACGTTTAGATTTTCTTTTATGTCGTTTTTGACATTTTAGATATTTTAAGGTGGTAGAAATCCACTTTGTTCTGGGCACCACTCTAACTCAGCGGGTCCGAACTTCCTTCTTTCTATTAATCAGAATCAGAATCAGAATCAGAATCAGAATTCTTTCTTTGTCATTGCTCCACATGGGTGCAACGAAATTTCCAAAAAAAAAAAAAAACCAGAACAAAACAGTGCAGGCAAGTAGTGCAAATTTAAGGAAAATAAATACAAAAAAAAGTTTTAAAAGGGCTGTGCCGGTGGAAACAGATATATATATAATATAAAATATATATATATATATATATATATATATATAAAATATATATACACAGAATATTTACAGGTTATTGCACGTGAGGTAGCATAATGCAAAAGGAAAAATTGCCCGGAATGTATTTAGTGTTTATGTCATTTAACAGTGTACATGAGTACATGAGGCGTTCAGGGCAGCAACAGCTCTAGGAAAGAAGCTGTTTTTCAGTCTGTTTGTTTTTGTCCTTATTGCCCTGAAACGCCTCCCAGAGGGGAGCAGTTCAAAAAGATGGTGACCAGGGTGTGAGGGGTCCCTGATGATGATGCTGCGGGCTCTCCTGAGGCAGCGGGTGGAGTAAATCTCCTCCAGGGAGGGGAGAGGGCAGCCAGTCAGTCTTTGAGCGGTGTTGATGACCCGTTGGAGCTGCTTCTTCTCTGGTGCAGTGCAGCTGGAGAACCACAGCGAGATGCCGCAGCTCAGCACCGACTCCACCGTGCAGCGGTAGAAGGACAGCAGCAGCTCTGGTCGTAGGTTGTTCTTCCTGAGAGTCCTCAGGAAGTACAGTCTCTGCTGCGCCTTCTTCAGGATCGCCGTGGAGTTAGAAGTCCACGTCAGGTCCTCGCTGATGTGGGTGCCAAAGAACCTGAAGTCCGGCACCATCTCCACCCTGTCCCCGTTGATGATGATGGGCTGTGTGTCCTGTTTACACCTCCGAAAGTCAACGATGAGCTCCTTTGACTTGGAGGTGTTCAGAGTCAGATTATTGTCCATGCACCATGCTGACAGATGCTTCACGTCCGTCCTGTAAGCCGTCTCATCCCCTCCTGAGATGAGCCCCACCACCGTGGTGTCATCCGCAAACTTGATGATGCTGTTGCTGGGGTAGGTGGGGGTGCAGTCGTGGTTGTAGAGGGTGTAGAGCAGGGGGCTCAGCACACAGCCCTGTGGAGAACCCGTGTTGGTCCTCAATGGAGAGGACAGGTGGTGTCCTACTCTCACCCTCTGGGAGCGGTCTGTCAGAAAGTCCATAATCCAACTACAGGTGCTGTTGGGGAGACCCAGGTGTCCCAGTTTGCTCACCAGCCGGCTCGGGATTATGGTGTTGAACGCCGAGCTGAAGTCCAGGAAGAGCAGCCTCGCGTAGCTCCCTCGCTGCTCCACGTGGGTCAACGTGGTGTTCAGGGCGGTGGCGATGGCATCCTCCGTGGACCGGTTGGCCCTGTAGGCAAACTGGTGGAAGTCGAGTGTGGGGGACAGATATGAAGTGATATGACCCCGTACCAGTTTCTCGAAGCACTTCATGACGATGGGTGTGAGTGCTACTGGCCGGTAGTCATGCTGGTGATATTTTTCTGTTTAGGCAGAGGGACAATGGTGGAGGACTTCAGGCAAGGTGGGATGGAGCACTGGGAGAGGGACTGGTTAAAGATGGCAGTGAAAATCCCCGCCAGCTGGTCTGCGCAGTCCCTCAACACCCTCCCAGTCACCCCGTCGGGTCCAGCAGCTTTGCGTGGGTTCACTGCTCTCAGGACTCTCCTCACCTCCTGTGTCTCCACAGCGAAGGTCTGGTTGTCGAGGGGTTAGCCTGCAGTGTGGACCCCGCTGGTGGTTCAACCTCGAAGCGGGCGAAGAAGTGGTTGAGCTCTTCCACCAGTGAAGCGTCCCCAGAGATCACGGTGGTGTTGCTGGATCTGTAGTTGGTCAGGTGCCGGAGTCCCTGCCACACCTGTCTGCTGTTTTTGCTGCTGAAGTCGGCCTCGATCCTCTGCCTATAGTCGATCTTGGCCTCTCTGATGCCTTTCCTCAGCGCAGCACGAGCACAGCTGTAACGCTCCCCGTCTCCAGACCTGAAGACGCTGTTCCTTTCCCTCAGCAGTGCCTTAACATCCTTGTTCATCCAAGGTTTCTGGTTAGGAAACACCCGGATACGCTTCTCCACTGTGACAGTGTTGACACAGTGGTGGATGTAGCAAAGCACTGCCGAGGTAAACACCTCCAGGTCCTGGTGGCTGAAAACGTCCCAGTCTGTGCTTTCAAAGCAGTCCTGCAGCTGCAGAGAGGCACCGTCGGGCCAAGTGGTCACAGTCTGGGTTGTGGGGGGTGAACGCTTCCTCAGCGGTGTGTAGGCCGGAATCAGGAGCAGGGACATGTGGTCGGAGGCTCCCAGGTGGCGCAGCTGGATGGCCCTGTAACCATGCTTAATGTTCGAGTAGGCCTTGTCCAGAGTCCTGGTTCCCCTGGTGGCACATTTAATGTGCTGGTGGAATTTCGGGAGCACTACTTTCAGTTCAGCATGGTTAAAATCCCCTGCGACCACATGCACTGCTTCCGGGTGTTTGTTTTGTTGCCGACTGAGCGCGTTGTGAAGGTGGCTAAGGGCCAAGCTAGCGTTAGCATCCGGTGGTATGTACACAGCTGTTACCAAGACTACGGTAAACTCACGGGGAAGGTAAACAGGCCTGCATCTGACCGTGATGAACTCCAGGTCAGCGGAGCAGTGCCTATCGATGGTGGACGTGTTTTGTGCACCAGCTGTTGTTCACGTACATACACACAGTCCTCCTCCCCTGGTCTTACCGGAGTCGCGGCTCCTGTCGTGCCGGTGAGCTGTGCGGCCTGCTAGCTCGATAGCCGTGTCTGGAATGGATGAATGAAGCCAGGTCTCCGTGATCAGCAGGATGCAACAGTCCGGAACAAGCCTGTTTGCTTCCAGCTGGAGCTTCATCTCGTCCATCTTGTTTGCGAGGGATCTGGCGTTGGAGAGGAAAACGCTGGGCAGCGACGGTCGGTGTGGTCGCTTCCGCAGTTGGACGAGGACCCCAGCCCGCCATCCACGCTTTTGCTTCCTCTCCCTACGCCGCCTCCTCCTCCTGCCCGCGGGGATGAGTGCCCAAGGGGGGCCCGGTGTCCGGGCCAACTTCGGTGGTGTGTTGCGTGTGTCTGTAGACTCTTCAGATGTGGACTGTTCGCACCGTAATCCGATACGGAAAAGATCCTGTCGGCTGTAGGTGGTCAGCGCGCGACAGGTTGAGCGGAGAAGAAACGAGATAACTAACAAAAACACTAAAAAGCACTGTTTTGTGTGAGAGCTACGAGCCGCTGCGACCATGCGCGCCGCCATCTTGCTTCAGACTCAAACTCAAACGTGCTTCAGAATCAAACGTTATTAAAGACGTTTTTGATAAGAAGTAAGATACTAAGTTTTCATTACTTCTTCAAGGAACCTGACTTCAGAAAGTCCAAGTTAACTTGTTGATTCAGTTTAAATTCAGTTCAGTTTTATTTTCATAACACCAAACTATTATTTTTATGTTATTGTTATTTTTTAAATATTATTATTTTGCTAGTAGTGTACTAAGGATCTGTTTATATCACATGTTAATTTTGTTTTTAAAACTTTTTGCTCAAATCAGTAAGTTTTCTTCTGTGTTTGCCAACATCTACAAGGGATTCACCTTGTTTGACCTTTTTGCTAGTTTTATTTTTGGCAAAGCTGAAAAGAAATGCCAGTAGTTTGTGTCACAACAGTCGTGGGCATTTATGCAAACTTTGTCCCATGCATGGCTAATTTGCCTTATATATTTTTTATTCTACTGCCACAAGTTAGATTATTTTACACAGCTTCGATTACGAATCAGCCCAAATAGCCCTGAGTCATAAAAAAAGGAGGGTGGATTGTGTTATATGCGTTAATGTGGGGGTGGGGGGTGAGGAAGGAGTAGTACATATTCAGAAACTGTGTGTAGGTAGAGTCCTTAGAGCAGACCTATTCCTTTTGGTCACCGAAAAAGTGAATCATGCCAGTATGATTAATGGTCATGATTACCTACTCAGAAAATGTGGTTTTCTGGCCCAGCAGCATCACTTTTATGACTTAAACCTGGGGCAAGATGTTTTATCATGCAAGCAAAGCTGCACACAGACTGCACAGAGAGTGCACTGAGGACCAAACACATCACATCATCTGTTCAGGAAGAGACGAAAAACCTCCTGCGGATTGCAGCGCAGACATTTAAGCTAAAGTTTAACATCAATATCAGCCTCAGGAGTTTGGACTGACATTAAATTTCAATCTTGTGGTGCGCTCATGGGGTGTATATGAGAACAAAACAAACTAATTTATCTGCAGATTGTGCTGAGCAGGGTAACACAGTTGGGTCGGGATGTATCTGAAATCCCCTTTCAATATCGGCTCTGAATCTAGATCTCCTGCTTTATATCATTGAGAGGCTGCTGACCAAATAATCCAAGCGAGACTTAAGTGATTCATCGATAAAATCACAAGTCGCATTTACACTCCTATCCATTTCTCACACGTCTCACAGCGCCTGAATGCTCTAAATGTGCACACAGCAGAGTTATGTCACATTTCTCATGCCAAAATTCAATTCAATACTTTTCTCAGCTCAGATTTAAAAAGTGGTTTATTTAAGGACAAATACAGGAGTTCACCATTAATTTATGGCACTTATTTCAGCTGATCACAGCTGATGAAAGGAAAGGAAAGGAAAAATGGAAGGAAAGGAAAATTATGACAGGTGGATGGATGGTTGATGAATAAACCATTTTTTCAGTCTCCATTTTCTTTTTCCAAAGTTATTCCAGACCTGGTAAATCCATAATTTATATTCCTGACTTTTCCAGACTGTCCAGAAACGTGAAGAGGGCATTTATGTCTCTGAAACTGTAGAAGCCTGTTCTGATTGTCCAGCACACAGTAGCTCCTAGAAGACACTCCCAAAGTATAATCCTAAAGTAGACTTAATTTTTTTGCCTCAAACACTAGATCAGTCCTCAATATTTCTCAGGACCACTCCACCTCCACCCAATGACTCTCCATCTTGTCACTAAACCTGAAAGGCTAACCCCTTTATAAAGGTTGCTGCTCCCAGTGACATTTCCCTTGATGACTAATTTGGCCCCTTTGTTTGTGATAAATATCAACTACACTGATGTTGCCACTTGAAATTACTTGCTCATTAAGCCTTGATAAGAGAGTTTGGCCAGGATTAAAGCAAGCCTTTAATGAGGAAAGCAGACCTGAGATAAGTCAACATCGTAAATAAAAATGCTTCTTTAGGAGCCGAAGAACTACTGAGCCTTCAATGCCTTTGGTCAACCTCTGCCAGAATTGGACGGATTTCAGCAACATCAACAGCTTGCGGCAGAGTTAATAAATATTAAAGTCACATTAATTAGAGTGGATAACAGAAACATTAGACGGAGAAGGAGTATATCAAATACTAAGCACTCTAATAATCTTCCATTTGCTTTTTTTTGGCTCAAGAGCAAAGTTTTTTGTGGCACTAACACCATCATCTATCACTGAAAAGCTAAAAATATGAGAGCAGCTGAGGTTTCCAACAGCGCAGGCAGAGATTTCTAAAAGTGAGATAGACTGCCTTAATACTGTCAGAATGATCAACACACCTGTCAGACTCTGCAGATTAATCTTAGTCATTTTTGCACTATGCAAGCTTAAGATTCCAGTTATTGCACCTGTGGCAAATTAAAATGTGTTTTGTATGTACTCTTTACATGTTGCACATAGAATCGAGCTTCAGCCTCATCTGGTCAAACAGCTGTCCTTTCACTATGAGCAGAGAGAAGTGCGTCTGGCTGCATGAATTACAGAGGTAATAAAATGTTATTAGGGCAACTGCGTGTGCACTTGCATTTTGAGATATTGCATCTCCATCTAGTATATGAAACACAAAAAGTCAATGATAATCCATGCAAGAAGCATTAAGTATCGATCAGGTTCTTCATTTAAAGACCAGTATTGATCTAAACATTCCACATAAGCTGCCGCAACTAATTCACAGCGGTGGGAAAATTATGCATAATCCAGCTCATACCTTATGAAATTTACAGGGTAGCTTTGTGGAACAGGCAGTATTATAGGGTGACTTGTTACTGGATACCTTCTGAAACCTACAGAGTACTTTTCTGGAATCTACATATTACTTTCCAGAAATTGAAAGGTACTTTACTGAACTTTCAGGGTTTTTTTCATAAAACCTTACAGGATAGTTTCCTGTCTTATGAGTTGATTTGTAACCAGTTTCCTTTTGAAACCTACAGAATACCTTCTGAAAGCTACAACTTATTAGGAACTTACAACATACTTTGCAAAAACCTTACAGAGCACTTTCCTTGTACTTTTCTTCCTGAAGCTTACAGGGTACCGGTATGGATTGAACTGTTTGATCAGACGCCTTCTAGAATTTACAGTGTACTTTCCTGGAATTTACAGTTAAAGCGCACTTTACTGAACCTTCTTGGTGTTTTGCTACGAACTTATAGAATACTTTCCTGGAATTTATTGATTACTTTCCTGAACTTTTGCGATCATTTCCTGGAACTTATAGTTTACGGTTAAGGACTGAGCTGCATTAACATAAACATGACATGAGACCAGGCACCTTCTGAATAGGGTACTTTCCAGGAACTTACAGGTCATCTTTCAGATGTTACGATACACTTTTCAAAGCCTACAAGTATTTTCCAAAAAACCTATAGGACACATTCTTTGATTTTATAGGTTAAGTATGTTTTCTTAAAACCATACAGGACACATTCCTGGAAATCATAGGTTACCTTCTGAAAGTTACTGGGTACTATCCTCGAACTGACATGGTACTGTCATGGACAGGGCTATATTGTGGTCCAACGTATAGCTCGGAACCTTCTGTAGTTTACATGGCACTTTCCTAGAACTTACAGGTTGCATTCTGAACGTTAGAGGGTGCTCGTTGGAACCTATAGGACACTTTCAAAAAACTTGTAGAAAATATTCTTAGAACTTAGGTTACCTTCCAGAAACTATGGGACCTGTAACTAACTGGGTACTTTCTAGAATGTACAGTTTACTTTCTAAATCAAACCTTTCATCTCATGATACTCAATTTAGAACTTACATGATACTTTTGGCTACAGGGGTGACATGTAACTAGGTGCTTTTGAAAAAAAACACACAGGCCACTTTCCTATTATAAAATCCTCTAAGAAACTAACTTGGAACCTACGATATCTGGAAAGTTCAATTCAATTCAGTTTTATTTATATAGGGCCAATTCACAACACATGTCGTCTCAAGGCACTTCACAAAGGGTTTGGAATAGTGCGAGGTTGTTGGGGAGGTTAGAATAAAATACTGAGTGGTAGAGTTTGGCAATTTTAGAATGGGCTATGTGTAGTGGAACTAAGTAAAATAATAAACTGAAAAAGTGTGTCCATGTAGAGCCCACTGGTGGCCATTGTTATACTAAAAACCACAAGGATTGGGGGTACCTCTCTGTCAGACTGATTATAACCATTGGAAAAGAAAAGGGGTTGCACAGGTAGCAGAAATGGAGGGTGTGTTTGCACCTCAACCATAACATAGCCAGTTTAGGCTAAACCTGACTCCCCCATACTCCATCCAACAGGGACGGAGGAAGGCAGAGGTAAAAATAATTGGAGAGTGTTGTTTTCCTGTTGCATTGTGTGAAAGGTGGGTAACTTTAAAGTAGGCTAAGTCAATTCAATCGAATCATATAGATTTCAAGTCAGGTACATTCTAATTAATCCAACCATCGAACAGTGCAGTCAGATTCAGTTATTTATTCAAATTGGATAAAAAGTTTTTCTATCTAAGGAAACCCAGCAGATTGCATTGAGTCAGTGACTTGTAGCAGTCACTCCTCCCGGATGAGCATGTAGCGACAGTGGACGGTCACTGTCTGCCACGACCAACTGGGGGTTTGAGAGAACAGAGCAGAGACAAGAAAAGAACACAGAAGCACTGATCCAGGAGTACTTTCTATGGGAAGGAAAAGTAAATGTTGATGGATGTAGCTCTTTTAGTGGTTTCATCTAGGAAGAAAAAACACATTTTCAAGTTTAGAGTATGAGAGAGAGCACATACAGTTAGTCACAGTAAAAGCTAAGTCAGTAGCTATGTCTAGGAGAAAAATAGGGTTAAACACTGAAAGAGTGTTTCATTGGTAGAAGGTGAGCATTAAGTTTTTGGCAACAGAAGCTTGGACGTTGCCCCCCTCCAGGAAGGTGTCACAGGTAGAAAGAGAGTCAGGGCAGGTGTAGCTTCTAGGAAGAGAAAAGAGAGAGTACATAAAGGTAAAAGTTGAAATGACAGCAAATAATGCAAAATTGGAGAGTAGTATGAGAATGTAGCAGAGAGAATGAAAGTGGTCATTCCAGCAGCCTAAGCCTATAACAGCACAACTACAGAGATAGCTCAGGATAGCCTAAGGCACTCGAACTATAAGCTTTATCAAAAAGGAAAGTTTTAAGCCTAGCCTTAAAGGTAGACAGGATGTCTGCCTCAAGGACTAAAACTGGGAACTGGTTCCACAGGAAAGGAGCCTGATAACTAAAGGATCTGCCTCCCATTCTTCTTCTAGAGACTCTAGGAACCACCAGTAAACCTGCAGTCTGAGAACGAAGTGCTCTGTTAGGAACGTATGGAACAATCAGATCTCTGATGTATGATGGAGCTAGATCATTAAGGGCTTTATATGTGAGGAGGAGAATTTTAAATTCTATTCTGGATTTAACAGGGTGCCAATGAAGGGAGGCTAAAAGAGGAGAAATATGATCTCTCTTTTTAATTTTCATCAGAACTCTTGCTGCAGCATTTTGGATCAGCTGAAGGCTTTTAACTGCATTTTGTGGAAATCCTGAGAGTAAAGAATTACAATAGTCCAGCCTTGAAGAAACAAGGCTGGACTATTTCTACAACAAACCTTCCTGTGCAACATGGACATGTCTGCAGCCCATTTCTCAGAGGAGTCTTCTGATTTAGTACAGATTGGAGTAGATTTCTGGTCCCCTTCTGTCTTGTAATGCAGCACATGTCGAGGAAACCGGTTGATGAAGGAAAAAAAGTGAAAAACAGGGAGAGACAGAGAATATGTAAGACCTCAGTGAGATAGATCGCAGATATGTTCTTACATAAGAAAGTACTGGGGAGTTCTGAGGTGGAATTCTGATGCAACAGAGTCAACACAGCAGGATTTCAAAGAGGCAGGTCCAGAGTAGAGGTGCTATTAAGTCTTTCAAAATAAAAGAGATAATTAAAATTATCCAGAAGATTATGTTTGCTTAGTGAAACAATCAAAATACAAACTTAAAAGAACCTGTACAGCAATAAAATCAAACTACCATTTTTTTTTCCATAACTAACATAGCTGCAGAACTTTTGAAGGCTTTTGAAGGCTTTTGTTGGGACCCCAGCCATGGGTTACAACATTAAAGGCCAGTAAGAACTTTCCTGGAACTTTCAAAATAAATCGCATTAACCTACTTCTACTTCCAGCACAGCCAGGAACAGGAGTAACAGCGGACTTCCCGTGACGTCACTGTTTGAATAAAAACTCTGCGCACCAACAAACAGAACTCTTCCACGCAGGTCCCCAGCGGAACTGGACGGAGGGACACAGTGCGCTAATGTCTCTTTGCTGGCAAACAGACATAACTCTTCAACTGGATCCAAGAGTGTCATACGATCACGCGATCATATGCACTAAGTTAAGTAGGAATGAATTGCTGTTTGTGTATCCGGTATTCATTCATGAACGGGGGTAATTAAGGTACAAGCGTGGCTTGACTTTTCTCTCTGAGGTCTACAGAAGCAAACTGTGTTATAGAGAGTTCCCAGCAGAGACCCTGTCTCTACAATGCCGAGTGGAGCAGTTTTTCCCGGTCTGAAGGAAGGACAACAGGGCCGAATCACCGTTACAGCAGTAACGTGTATTTCAGCCGGCCCAGCAGAACGAGAACTCAGCTATCTTAGTGCTAGCAGATTAGCTGTTCGGCCCAGTTTAGTTGTTAGTGTTGATAAAGTTAAGACACACTTTATTTAAAGGGTGATTTTTAAACACAGAAGATCAGCATAACGTACCGTCCACGCTCATGCATTTTAACCCTTTTATTAGTGCTATTTTAAAAGGTATGTGTTTGATTCTGATGATAAGCTACAAGTTTATTTTGTTAGTCCCAACCGCTAACAGCTAAGAACACGCGCTTGCCTACTAAGGATCATTTACCCAAAAAGGTTGTTAGTTTTCAATCTAGGAAATAATATTTCCCTAAGTATTATTTTACTTTGATAACTAAGTAAACACCATCAAGACCCATTTCTCCAGAAAGATTTGGTTCTTATTCAAAATAATATTATATTACTATTTCCTCAATAATATTTCTTTAAATATTATTTTAATAAATAAAGGCAGCTAATTAAACACCGTTGAGAATTGGTCATCCAGAAGGTTGGTTTTATTCAGCAAATCAATCTTTAAAATATTATTTTATTAATAATGTTTTATCAGATCTTGCATTGTGAATGGTTTGTTGGTCAAGATAATCCTTGGTTCTCAAACATAAACATTGCATGGTAAGATTGCATCACTCTGTTGGTCATGGTTTTCAACCATCTTTGATTCACTTGTTTATATTGTACATAGCCCATTGATCTTATTCTTTCATTTTGTTTGGTAGTTTAGTTGAATTGTTTTAGCATAGTAAAGAGTTTGTTGATTGAAGTATGTTTGACTTTGAGTTGACTTATTTTTGTTAACAAATTCTCGTATTTTAGGAAATTGTGTGAATTCATTCTGTGTGTACAGAGTTTTGCTGTTCAATGATGCCAGATCTTGGCTTATCAAATGCAAATGCAGAATCAAATGCAGCACTGAGATCTAACAGGACAAGTACAGACTCAAGTCCAGTATCTGAGGCAATAAGAATATCATTAGTGACTTTCAGCAGAGCTGTTTCAGTGCTATGATGAGCTCTGAAACCTGACTGAAACTCTTCAAACAGGTCATTGCTGTGTAAATGCTCACACATTTGATTAGCAACTATTTTCTCAAGAATTTTACATAAGAACAGAAGATTGGATATAGGTCTGTAATTTATTAAATCATCTTGATCAAGTGAAGGTTTCTTAAGTAAAGGTTTGATTACAGCTACCTTAAAAGCCTGTGGTACATATCCATTTACTAAGGATAGATTAATCATATCTAAAATGGGGCTGGTAATCAGAGGGAACACTTCCTTAAATAATTTGGTTGGGATTTGGTCTAACATACAAGTTGAAGGTTTAGATGAAGCTAATATTTTTGATAACTCAGGGAGCTCCACAGGATCAAGACAGTCCAAACACAGATCTGGTTCTACAGTTACTTCCAATGTTGTAATCATCTTCAGGAGTCCGCCAATGATTTTGTTTTTAATAGAATAGATTTTATTTAAAAAGAATCCCATAAAACCATGACTGCTGAGAGCTAAGGGAATGGATGGCTCAACAGCTATGACTCTGTTTAAGTTTAGCAACTGTACTAAAGAGAAACCTAGGATTATACTTGTTCTCTTTTATTAATGATGAGAAATGCACTGTTGTTGTCATCGTTTTAGGTACTGCTTTGACTCACATGCAGCACAAAACCAGAAGTCACAATGTGCTGGTAAGGACAGGTTTAATTTGTAAGACATTGAAGGTTGGATCCCATATAGAGACGGACTACATTGGGGCCTATGAGTGATTGGATTTCATAGGGTCCGATGAATCGTGGGGCGAGTTTCTTGGACATGGATTTCAACGGAATCTCACGGTAGAAGAGCCAAACCTTTTGAATGTGGAGTATTGAGGAGCTGCTCTGCATTTCCTGTCAGCATATTTCAGATTTTTTTTCAATGGTACGATAAGGCGCTCTGATTGTCTTTGACCAGATGTGCTTACAGCGGCGGATGTGATGGTGGACAGAAGTGACTGAGATGTCTTTCTGGTCTGAAGGGAGAAGTGGTGGTTGATAACCCAGAGAAGCTTCAAAAGGAGACAGACCTGTGGCTGCGGAGGTGTGTGAATTGTGAGCATACTCTACCCAGGGTAGAAACTTATTCCAGTCAGATGGATTGGTGAATGTGAGACATCTGAGGGTAGCTTCCAGTTCCTGGTTCATTCGTTCTGTTAGGCCATTTGACTGTGGATGATAATCAGAAGTGAGAGAAACTTTTGCGTTGAGTGCTGAACAAAACTGTTTCCAAAACCCAGGAGAAAATTGGGGGGTCCTGATCAACAGGAATCTTGGGGAATTCCTGGATGGGGGGCCGATAAAACCAGCACCCAAAAAATCTGATATAATTCTCCATGGTTTCACATTCTAAAGAGATATGTTGAAAAACCCCGGGGGCGGGTAGGGGGGCCCGGAAGGGGTCACTAGCCATTTATAGGGTGGTGTAGAGGTAATGATGTCCCTTTGGTTTGCAATAAAAAGGGTCACAGGATCATTTTCGGTTGCAGATGGTAACTAGAATGGGTGGACAGATATGAAAGCACAGAGGAGACATTTGGTGGACCAAGAACAATACGGAGTTGGACCGTTGGTTTAAATGTGCTGTTGCAAAAATTAAACCCCAAAAAAACAATAGGTGAGAGAAATGTGAAAATCGAAAAGGAAGTGTTCTCTGGGGTTTACCTGATTAAAGAGTTCAAAGGGGTTTGGTTTTGACGGGTGATTCTTGCAAGGGCCCTTCCACAAGGGCAAAAACGAGCAGAGGTGTGGGAAAGGGGCACGGGTTCGATCATGGCTTTAGAAACAAATTTTGATCATAGTTTCTGCCCCAACCTGAGCGACTAGGCAGAGAGACTGAGGCTTTCATTTTATATATTAGGAGTAGGCAGGAGAAATGAGGGGATTGAAGTGAGGGATGGCCCTCAGCTCCCCCTCAAAGCGAGGGGACCCTGTCTTTTGGCCGTACGGACATGAGGCGATGAAAGGTGGAAGAACCCACAAATAAATGCAGGTTAGAAACTCTTCGATTTTGTTGCCCCTCGGGTGTTAGACGAGTTTTTCCCAATTTCATTGTTTGGGGGGAGTTTTAGAGTGATCGATACTGTTATGGGGGGGAAAGATGGTTTTAAAAAAAGGGCTCTCAGCTTTGGCGTTTTCTCTCTTCATCCCGGAACATTCTGATAGCTAAGGGTATTTGCACATAAGTGACTAAAGTTTATCCCTGAGGGCTAATTCATATTTTAAAGACTCTTCTAAGGAATGAAAAAATGCAGATTTCAAAGCACAAGTGTCCCAACCTGATGCGGCTGCTAAAGTGCGGAACTCAATAGAAAATTCAGAAACTGACCGATTTTGTTGTCCACAGCCTGCGAGCAACGATTTTCTGGTCAGTTTCTGTGGAAAAAACTTGTGTGAATTCGTGTATGAATACCTCATAGGTACAACCAAATTGGTTATAGTTAGTGAACTAGATTTTTACATCATCATGAGGGAATGATTGGGGTGAACGATTAAAGATAAGTGAACATTGAAGGATGAATCCTCCACTACTACCCACCTCACCCAAAATTTTCTCTAGTTTGGGGGAAGTGATGTCACCGTAGTTAGAGAGCTGCTGAGAGAAGCTGCAGCACCATCTGGGGTAGAGGAGGGTCAAATGCTGAGAGCGTGTTGCAGGAGAGGAGCCATTTGTTCCAGCTGTTGGTTTGTATTTTGTTGATGTTCCATCAGAGTACATAGGGTTGAATCATGAAATTGGATGTGGTGTCCGCGATCTGAAATGAGTCTCCTGATTGAATCTGCTGGGTCAGAATGGCCTGAGTGTTTTGTCATCGTTTTAGGTACTGCTTTGACATGCAGAACACAACCAGACGATAAGAGAAGGTTTAATAGGTTTTTTGTAACAGTAAGATAATGTTTGCAGGAATCCGGGACCAGGAGCACCTCGACTGTGTGAGGAGGAGGACAGGTAAGGTTAGTAACTTTTGGGATGATTTGCAGGTGTTATGCTGCGTTCAGACCAAACGCGGTTTGAGCGCTTGAACTCTCGACGCGTGTCAAAAAACTGTGAACAGACGCGTGTTGGGAGGAGCTTCCTTTCCCTGTCTCTTGTGTACAATTGGCGGATGCAATCGAGAGAGTGGCTTGGCTTTATTTGCTGAATAAAGCAAGAAAACGTCGCGTCTGGTGCCTCTGCGCCATTTTCTGGATTCACCAGAAAAATTCAAGGCGTTCAGAGTTTGGTGAATTTCACCACTTTCTCCAGGGGCTGGCGCGCAGAGGAGGATCGCTTTCAGCGCTATTTTCGTCTGTCCCCCGGCCCAGTTTGAAACTGCAATGATAAAGTTTATCCTCCATTGTCTTTGGGTATTTCCCGGATCTTTGTGGTCTTTTCGTCACATGATAAAATACATCACTACGTCAGAAAAAGCTGATCTTCTCTGATTGGTTGACGCGGACTGACAAAACCAATTGCGGGGAGGGAGGTGATTTGGGAGGAGGTAAGTATGTCACTGGAGTGGGCACTTGGGGGGGCGAGCACGGTGGAGGGGGAGCAGGGTTTACTGTAGGATTTCTCAGGAGAGGAACTACAATGCTGGGCCAGCTGGAGTTTTGTCTGAACAGGGTTTTCTGGGAAAACTTGAAGTTGGCTGGAAACCAGATAGCAAACTGGGGGGAAATCCAGGAATAACAG